>CAEFZX010027490.1:0-77807 GCA_903066825.1 Alfaro cultratus | reverse complement strand
CTGGGCCAATCAGAAGGGCCACCAGCGGCTGCACATGAGGGCACTGAAGCTGCGGACAACATTACTGCTGCTCCCGCAGCCTCCACATCCCTCCGCTCATCCCGCTCTAACCATCCGCATCCCGCAGTTAATGCAAAAGGTACCGGTATATAGCTATTTTTCCAATGTACAGTTTACTACCGGTATGTCTTACTTTCGGGGTACGTCTTACATTAGCCGATCCCCCTAAAACCCCCACTACGTCTTACTATCGGGGGTGTCTTACTATCGGGGAAACACGGTAGATGTTATTGTTTAATCATTTACTGTTATTTCAACTCACTACATGCCATGTTTTTAAGGCTTCCCGTCATCAGTGTAGTATTGAAGGACAAAGTCTTAATGTGTTTGAGCAGCACTCCAACATGCCAAAGCACAAAGGAAGCGAGAGGCCAGCAGTCACCTCAGAATGTCATGAATCAGATCAGCCGTTGACCACAAAGGGTTTTGTTTTTCTTTTTTCTGCTAATCAGTGGTGTGATAAGCTCCATCTTTAAATTCCAAATTCAACAGGAAGCTCTGATTGGGTTTCAAAAGCAGCTAGAGGAAACCTAAGATCAACAAAATCAATAAGGAGTGGAGAAGATCAGACTGAACTTACTGAAAAACATTCAATAAACCACATAATGACATGTAGTTTATATAGCTGCAGATGTCTAATATTCACTAAGGTTGCTTCCATTTCTTATAAAAAATATGTTGAATTTGTCAGATCGGTTTACGGTTGTCAATTTTCAGAAAGTAAAATCAGGAATGCATGTGCTTGGGGGCTCTTAAAAACATGGCATTGTTTCAAAACAATTCAACGGTTATTTTTGGCTGTTCTGTGCTGTATAAACATCCAACTTCCAATCCTTGCTTAATCCTTTTGGGGTCATGTCGTGCCTATCTATTTTAGCCAACAGAAGAGAAGTTATACCAACAGCGGTTTGGTAAAATTTCATTGCAAAGTTTACATGCAATTATTATGGCATAAATCTTATAATAATTTGGTGGGTTTAATGATTCATTTCTAGATAAAATAAATAATTTTTTCATTTATTGATTGAAAATAACATGGTGCTGTGATCAGGAATGCACAAAAGTTTGTTTTTCAGCCTGATAATGTATCATTATGTTATAATAAGCTTTACTTTTTATTTTATTTAAAAGATACACCTTCCTTTTTGACTTGGAAATGCCATCCTGAATGTGATTACCTTCTAATCCAATGGGCTAAATGTTACAGTCTTAGCAGAGGCAATTCATTCTGTCACTGATATATATATTTTTTTACACTGTGCAGGCTTCTTTTGTTATGCAGGTTCAACTGGTAGGGCCCACCTTCTTGATTGGCTGCCTGAAGGCTGCAGAGGACCAGCGACCTCATTGGACCAGCAGAGGAATGTCAAGCCAATCAGATGCTGATGAGGCCCACCTGAAACCATTCAGTCAGTGGGGCAGCTTGTAGGAAGACGTTTTGTTCAGCTGTCCCCCATCTTTGGCGTTTGTAACTACTTTGGGCAGTTACAAACACCAAATTTTGAGACATTTTTGTTCTTCCTTGTTCTGCTAAGCAGTTTGACTTTGGAGTAGTTTGATTTCACAAGGCAGAAGCCCATGTTTAAGAGGCTTGGTGCTGCCTTTGTGTTCTTTCTTTTGGATTGTTTTGAGTTTACTGACTTGTTTGAACATTTTGTAATTTAATTTGCACTTAACAATTCTTAAATTTGTTAGTCCTTTTCTTTAGTTTTAATTGTGTTTTGGTTTTGTGAAACCATCTTTTGTAATAAAAATCTTTTACATTCCACTTGTTTTCTCTGGACACATTTTTATGTTACTGCCCCTGAAACCCTGGATCTTGGGGGCGTAACAGTGAAGTTATAACAACTGAAACTTAAAAACATACAGCTCTTGGCAGACGTATTTATGGATATCACTGAAGCTATTTTCTTTGTAAATCAAGTGCAGAGTGGAAATAATGGGAGTAATTACCAGTGCATAGTGGATTATGCTCTTTCAATATATATACAGTGTTGTCAGTAACGCGTCGGACCACTTTTTTCAGTAACGAGTAATCTAACGCGTTGCTATTTCAAATCCAGTAATCAGACTACAGTTACTTATCAAAATCACTTTGTGTTACTGTGCGTTACAACCTTCTTTTGTTATTTAATTGTATTTCCTCTACGCGTCTTGTCAAGTGACCGACGTCTCTATGCGACAGAATGTAAACAATGGAGGGAGATGCGCATTTTGTTGGTGTCCGTAAAGTTATGCAACTAAATACCATTATAATTATTAATATTTAGATAAGTGTCACAAATATGTGCAGCAGCTCTCTGAGCTCTGTGCGCTGCTCTGATACCAAACGCAGGGCCGTAACGCACAACTTAGAGGCTGGGGGGAGTAATGGGGGCTTTAAAAGACAACAGTGGACCACACAAAAACACACACACATTGTAACATGATACTAAGATTTCTTAGTATCCTATTTTCTGTTATTTTACTACCCCCTTGTGGCAGTATTTAAGTTAGGTTTTGTTTTCGTTAAAATTCAGTCTGTCTAGCAGAGCAGTTTGTTTCAAGCCTCAAGTATCTTTGTCCGTAAGTGGTGTTATTGTGCTCAAATGTTGTTTGACATAAGTTTGTCTGCTATTGAAGGTTTTGTATCATCTTTAACCTTGTTAAACGTGTCCAGCCTTCGTGGCACTACGTGTAAATATTCTGTCTTTCATATGGCGATGTCTGTACTTGAGACGTGCAAACTGTTCATGTTTGGTTCTTTTTATGCTTATTTTTCAGTTTTACAAAAAGATTACAGTTCAGACGCCTCAACGTTTGGAGTTCTTTGTTCGCTATTTGTCTAACGAAGTTCAGCACATCTGTGTAAGGACAGAATACAAATTACTAACTTTTTTTTTTTTTTGTACTGTTGTAACCATTAATCAATCTCCCCTTCAGTTCAACCTTAAAAGTGGAGACACATTGTTGATGTTACCTTTATAAAATAACTTACAATTAAGTTTTGGCAAAGATCAATGTCATTTTCACAGCGTTGTTGTTAGCAGCTGCTGATAGTAACTAAAAAGTTACTTTTAATGTAACTTAGTTACTTTCCAAATCAAGTAGTCAGTAATCTAAGTTACTTTTTCCAAGGAGTAATCAGTAATCTGATTAAAGTTACTTTTTCAAAGTAACTATGCCATCACTGTATATATATAGTTTTATGTCTTAAAAGGTGATTGCCAAAGTAGCTCACTGTTCAAACTTCTAAACCCCATGCATATACTACGAACAAAATGTTGAGAGGAAGAAAAAACTGCTTGGAAATCGTATTCAAACATCAAGGATGACCATGGTGAAAACTGAGGCTGCAGTTTCTTGTTTTAATAGTAATAACTATCAACTGGTATTAGTATTATGACCACAAGCTTATGCAGAAATATTATTGTTTTTAAGCATAAGAATAAAGTCCAGGCAACAAGAAAAGCTAATCGTATGCTCTTCTCCTCCAAATCCAAAGTATCCAGTCATCAATATTTGATAGCCCACAACTGTAAACCTCTACTGACTTCAGCTAAAAGGGAAAGTTAGAAATGAAAAGAGAATTCCCCTGCCTTGAAACAAATAAACAAGTGAACAGAGCCAGAGCTGCCTAAAGAAAATGAAGATGCTGAAAGCTTTGACGACATTCAAGCACAAACACACAACTCGTGCTTCCATCCATCCGTCACAAAGTCTTCACCAAGGCTTAATTACAGAGTCTAGCACTGAAGTAGCATTCAATAAAGCAGACAATGTGCCAACTCATAGTTTTCACATCAAACTCTAAATTAACATGTCTGGATTTGTGAGTGGCCAGCAACCAATAAAGTCCAAAGAAAACCCTTGTGAGACGATGTGATGAGTTCTCTTTAATGGCTTCTTCAGACTGAACCATCCCAACTTTAAGATGCTGGAAAAGCTCTTTAGTTGTCTTTTTTTAGTCTGTTGTTGTTCAGAAGACGAGATTCACAAGGGAATTGAAGAGGCAATTTCAAACTACTTTTTCAGCTTTGTTGGCAGGAATAAAAATGCTGAATCACAAATGATCTTTTCAGAGTCCTGATTGTTGGGACAGAAAACGGAGACTTAATTTTCCAACCAGAGTGGTTTGCAAATAGCCCAACCTGTCTGACTGCTGACACTGAAGTACAGTAGATCTTTTGATTTTCTCCACATGGTGGTTTTCAGCCAGAACCTACACCCACGGTAGCGCTCAGCATAAACACTTATTTCAGATCTCGGCGCTGTTTACAAACTGCCACCAACTGATGGGATATGACGACTTTTGTACACCCCTCTAATTATGCCACTTTATAGGGAGATTTCTGGACTTTCCAATATGACTTCATAACCATCATCTTTTTATAATGAAGCCTATCAGCGTTCCACCAGAACCAATAAGCCACATCTGCTGCTGACCAGAGATGACAGTTTTTTTAAGTTATGTGTAGAGAAAAACAAATTATTCTTAACCAAAAGCTTGGAACAATCTGTTGTTGTTTTTTTGTTTTTTTTTAAATAAAAATAAGTGAGCTGCTAAAGGAAAAAGCAAAAAAATAAGCTTCTCACAATGCAATAATCTGAAGAAATCAGGATACAATTGATTTCTTATTGATTTGATTATTCTGATTTGTAGAAACCAAAACTCTGTTTTTCAGAGAATATTGCATAATTAGGATTAAAAAAACAGACTTTATGCAGAAATATATTTTCTTTTTTGTACTCCCCTAGTTTATATCTTGGCAGACGTCATATCTGCCACAAACTGAACCTAATAGATTCAGAAAAACCGTAAAACATTTTTAGAATTTCTTTAGTTTTTTTAGCTCTTTGCATATGCTGCAATTTATAAAGTCCCTGCTGTATTGATTGAGTCCAGTTAGGACATTTTTTCTCAACAACATTTTTAAATCTCAGGTTACCAAGTTGTGTCTTTTCTTGGTTTCAGAAAAAATTACTCCACTGATGTGATGACATTACCATCGCACGCCCTGCTTGTACTTTCTTAAAAACTGACTGCATAAGAATTCAGCATTTCTGCTTTCCAACGTGACATTCCTTGTCATCTGCTCCAAACAAACCGCGACCCTGTGATGGAGAAGGTTAACATTTCAACAGGAATGTTGTGGGTTCATACTCAAGATGTCGCTGACAGTTTCTTCACAGCGTTGTTGTTGTCTTTGGATAGGTTAGAGTAAATATTTTGATTCCTTTGTTGTGTCACATAAATGGCAGAAAGTGAATGTGATCTATAATAAATACATTGTTTTTTTCTGCTTGAATAAAGTTTTTTTTGTTCTTTTTTTTTTTTTTTTTACAAGTTTCTGTAAAAAGCAGTGTTTCATTTCGGTTTCTTATTACCACCACCACAAAATAGTTTGGTTTTAAACAGAAGTCTTTTACGTGTCTGCTGCAGTGCAACAAAATGGCTTCTACAGGTGCAACAGATGAACATATGGATTTATTTTAAGTTGTCAAAAAGTATGTACACCTTCACAAAGATGATGATGATTTGAGTTCATTTTGACAGGAATGAACTCAAAATGCAATTTGAAGATGAATCCAAAACAATTTGACCCCATGTTAAAAAGTAATTGCCCTGTAAAAATAATAACTGGTTTTACTACTCTTAGCAGAAACAGCTGCCATCACGATAAGTGGTGAAATTTGCCCCACTCTTTGCAGAATTGTTCAAATACAGCCACATTGGTGGGTTTTTGACTAGGAACGCTCTGTTTAAAGACATGCCAAAGTTTACAATTTGATTTTAAAGGGGGGCCTATTATGTGAAATTCACATTTAGCATGTTTTGGTATTTCCATTTAGGTCTCAACTGCTTCTTAAAAAAAAAAACAACCACCCAGTAATAAGTTAATGTTTTTTGGTGTCTGGAAAACAAGCTGTTTCAAAAACCTCAGTTGTTGAGACGCACTGTATCTTTACAAAGCAACACCAGCAGAGCCCAGCCTGATACACGGCAACCCATATCCCTCAATCCATGGTGGTTTTAGGTCGTGCACAAGTCATGTGATCATGTGTTGCCACAAACCACAAAAAAGAAGAAGACAACAGGAAGTATTTGGAGGACTATGGCATGTTTCTTTTATAACTTATCGCATGTGTGATTTTACTTGAGTTTCTTATTTAATTTAATTGAGTTTCTTATTTAATAGCACAATTGTGTTTTTTCAACATTAGCCGAATATAGACAATGTTAAACTCACATTTGTAATGGAGACGCAATTAGTGTGGTACTGAGTGTGATCTTTGAGTAATTTTGTCTCTCTCTGTGATTTACTGGAGTACCAAAACCTTAAACATTTCTTTGCTACACTGACTTGAGAACTAGATTACTTTATTTCTTAATTGTTCTTGAATTTTCTTAGATTGGAGCATGCTCAGTTACCGTTTTAAAACCGTTAAGCCAACTTTATGCTGTCAGATAGTTTCTATTCAGTTTGTTATACTATACTGAACTCATCTTTACAAAAAAATTTAAATAATTAAAGTTAGTTCACGATTTAACAAAGAGGACCAATTACATTTTCACAAAGAGACGGGGTAAATTGGTTAGCTTTTGTTCCTTAAGGATGAAATAATTATTTCAAAACAGTTTCTTTGTATTTTCTCAAGGTATCTTTGTCCATTGAATCTAAAACATTTACAGCTGACAAGAAATCACACAGTAAAAATATTGAAGTGAAAGTTTATTGTCAAGACTTTTTAATTAGCGTCACTTAATGAAGGAATATTTCAATAATTTCATTTAAATAATTATAGTCTTCTATCTGCTTCTTTTCAAACAAATTACCATAATTTCCGGACTATAGAGCGCACCTGATTATAAGCCGCACCCAGTACATTTTTAAAGGAAAAAACTATTTTGTACATACATAAGCTGCACCTGTGTATAAGCTGCATGTGCCTACATACAGACGGTGCACAGAAAGTTTTCAAAGTTTTAATAATATAACTTAGCTTTTCTTTCCAAACAGTGCCTGTGACGTGGCAGTAACAGCAGCAACACGGTAGTAACACAGCACTAACAGGGCTGGTAAAAGTCACTGAGAGCCTCTTCATCTTCCTCCTGAGCACTGAGACGTGTTAAGTTACATTAAACTTGCGTCTTCCTCGACACACATGTTCCACCTGTCTCACTCTGACCTTTTCTGCTCAAGCGCCCCTGGCGGCTGTTAGAAAAAATGCATAAATAAGCCGCATCGTTGTATAAGCCGCAGGGTTGAAACCGTGTGACAAAAGCCGCAGCTTATAGTCCGGAAATTACGGTATGTAAAATTGCATGTCAATTGGCACGACTATTTCTTTTTTTTTTTTTTTCAGTTTTTACATTTATTGTCGGTTCAAACTGTTTTTTTTGCTGAGGGTCAGTGATGCAAGCCTGATAAAATAAAAACTAAGAATTAAACTTAGGATAAAATGGGAGGCTTGCTGCAGAAAAAATGGTCAAGTGTTTTGTATCTTGTGTGGAAATGAAGAAATCAGAATGGATAAGAAAATAAACATTTGAGTCTCTTTTCCTCCTCTGAAACAGAAAATTACTGTCATGCAGCAGAGGAAGAGTGCAAGGCGACAAAATAAATGCTGAAGGATTCTTCTCATAAGCCAAGGGCGGATGCTGACCGCAAACATGTCAACGTGACAACTGCTGAATCTCTCAATTAGTCATGAAGACAATCAGGGCGGAGCTGGTTGAGCGTAATCACAGAGCAGCATGCAGGAGATTGATATAAAAAACTGCCAAGAATCATTAAACAATCCATGAGTTTCAATCTGCTTTCCATCAGTTAGTCAACAAAAAGCTGAAGCTCTGAGAAGCGTGGCCGTCATTTTAGGCATTGCTGAGGCTTGTGAGGTATTCGCAAGATGTTCTCACTCAAGACTTTTCTAGCAGGCTGCACACAAATGGATGCACTGGAATCGTAAACAGTTATATAGACCGGTAGGAACTGAAACCCCGAGTTATTCAGACTCCCACTGGACTGTGATCCTCAGTCCGCTCCAAGAACTTTAAGGGCTTTTCACTTCCCCTCAGGCTGGTTTCTCTGTGCTCTGGTCGGGTGAGACGGTGTCAGATCCTGCCGCAGCTGTGCGTCCGCAGCTTTTGGGTTGAGCTCATACCTCATATAATTTACCAACCGCTGAGGCTGCCTCTGGCTTCTGACATTTCAGACTTTCAGGACCACGACCACCGGAATAATCACTTGCTTTCTCTGAAGACTGCAATCATTGTCTGGAAGAGTGACTGCAATGCAAGTCTTTCAGTAATATGGGCAAACATATCGTAATTTTTATGAATATGTGGCGCCGGGGTGTTTTGACATCATCGTTACCAGATTGAGCTTTTTTAAAGCGGCCAGCTGCCAAACACAAACAACAAAAATCACTTGTAGTAAAACCAGAGTCGCAGCATCCATAATTCATATTTCACATGGTGTGCTCAACAAAAGGGGGATTATTATGAGTAATATAGACTTGTTTTTTTGAGTGAGGGCTCGGATGCCTGCCTCAGTCATCGCTCAGCAACAATCTGGCAGCAGATCAACCTTCATTTGCTGAAATGACTCCCTCTGCTCGGCTTCATCTCGGCTCAAATCTGCTCCGGAGGTTGTGGCTTTTCTGGAAATCCTCCACCATCACAACATCCACCGCTCTGTCTCTTTCTCTTCAATCACATTTCTATATTTCTAGCTCATCCCTCCCATCATTTCAGGCTTCTGCACTCGCCAGGAGATGGGATTTCACTTACTGTAGGCTTTTTTACTCTGCAGCTAAAACCTGAAATATTTTCCATATAGGTCTTGTTCATGCTGAGATTTAATACAAATTAAGTTCACCTCATTTTAATGTTAAACTTCAAGTGCATAAATTGTATGATTGGACAAAAACCTAATTTAATATATTTCGTACCAGGAAGAGGAAGTTTAAGTTTATCACTTTTTTTCTTCAAATTGTTATCAAAGACAGTTTTCCATTGTACCTTATACAATTTAAATATAAATCTTGAAGGTTTTCACTTTTCAAATAGTCACAGGTCAATTCATTATAAAAGGTCAACCAGCAAGCCAGAAACTCTTATATTCAAAAAGTTTCTATTCATGCAAGACAGTGCTTAAAAAGTGTAAAATGTTTTAGTATAAATTTGTTGTACAAAGCTTGTTACATTAAAATATAAGCATCAGAATTTTTTGCAGTGTTAAATATGGTTAAAAATCTAAATAAATCATTGATTACATTGCATTCAGTGGTGTGCTTTTGTTTATGAAAAGTAAAAGTTTAGTCACTAAACCTTGAATTAAACACTGTAGAAAATATTGGTCCAACCTCGAGTCAAAGAAGAAAAGTTGGAACAAGTTATGTTTTAGGTTTTTTTTTTTTTTGTTTTCTTTTCAATTACTCTATTTCTGTTTTATATGTGGGATGCAGTATGTATTTTCATAGCCAGGGCCGGTTCAATAAATCAACAAACTGCAACAAGGTTGTTCTTAAAAGTGGCCGACAAGGGGAAAATAACTCACACTATTGTTATCCTTCTGATCTTTGTTTATTTTTTCCTTTCAAAACTACAGAATAAGCGCTCTTGCTTTCTCCCTGCTGGAGGCTTTGTCCTGATCATTTATAAATTTCCCAGACATGTTTTTGTCTGCAGTGTGACTAAGCAAGTCTGCCAACAACAGCATCAAAAAAAAAAATTCACAACAAACACAACTAAACCTTTATGTGAGTTTAAAACACTGGTCAGATGTGACCATTTCATATTAAAACAAACAAACAAAAAAGAATTTAAGCTCAAGCTAATTAAAAACCTGTGTCACAAATTTCCTCTTGAAGCTCTGCAGCCAGAAACTTATCAAGTGTAAAATGGATTGATCCCTACGAGCCGCGGATGCCAACGCTGCGCACAGACAAAAACATTACATCTTTAACCACACTGGCCACATTCCCAGAACAATCTAACCGCCATGTTTTGTTGCCAGACTAAATTCAAAATAAATGAGAAAAACAAAACTTTTTAAATTGAACATCTCCTTCCTGCATTAGCATTTCAGGATCAGATATTTAATGTTTAACATGTGTAGACTTTAAAAAATAAGAATCAATAATCTGAAGAAGTTAGTTATAGTTTTGTTAGTTGAAGGGGTAAAAACAAATCAGGCGCCACATCTTCAACCCTCACCAGTCTTAAACCTCACAGCTCAATGGTCTCTTGGTCTGATGAGTTTGTAAAGTCTGGCTGTGTTTTTTTTTTTTTTTTTTTTACTGTATGCACAGTCCACTCCAAAAAAATAAAAAATTACAATAAAAAGAAACAAAAATTTGAAATCCTTTGTGTTTTCAGGAGAGAGGTCGATGAAGGGTTGCTTGTGCTTGTTTTCAGGTGAAAACAGATGGTTTCCCCCTCACTGAGAGTCAAACCAGTAAAAAACCAGCAATGTTGCATCATCATTACAGACGTGGATGCCAAGATTTTAATGAAATGCGCATTAAGACAGGATTCAGAGGTGTTCAGGTCCCACGCAGGGTCTCCAAACTGGGTCGGGAAGCAATTAGGGGAATAATAATTTACTCTACTCCTAGCCATCTTTGTTGTGTAATTCTTTTGTGAAAAAAAAAAGAAACAAAAAATGAGAAGGTTTTTTTTATTTGACTAAAAAAAAATTTATGTTTCAATATAAAGGTGACCTATTTGCACATTTTTATACTTCCATTTGGGTCTCAACTGCTTCTAAAAACAACCCAAGCACTTAAAAAAAACACCTAGTTGTTTGGTTTTTTTTGGCAATAACTTTATGCTTTTTTCATGTTTAGAAAATTTTCCATTTCCAGAATTCCCAATTGTTGACTCACAAGCACTGCACCATTACCTAGCAACCCTAGAGGAGCCCAACCCTGTTACCTAGCAACCGAGCAGCTCCATCTCTCCAGCTGGTTTTACCACTGCATGGGCTGCTTGCAGCCATTTTCTTGTGAAAGTGGGGGGCGTGGCCAGCAGCAGCTTATTTGCATTTAAAGTAACAAGAGGCCCTAAAACAGCTCATTCTGACAAAAAAAAAATCAAAATAGATTGAACTGAGCAGACTGAATTCTCATTATTTAAGAAAATAATGTAATGAGCATATTTCTAATAGCCCATAGACATATCCTAACCTGTTCAAGGCAGTATAACAGGTCATCTTTAATGCTGTTTCTGATCCACAAAATTCTTTTGATAGTTTAAATAATTTCACATCTCGTGTTTCTTATGTCAGGCTGTTGTTTTCATACTTATTTCCATTACCACAATAATACAAATTTTACAAAAGCATAGAACAAAGCACAAGACAATCTAAAAAATAAGCAGAATTGCTTGTAAGTCCACTGCTTTTTTGTGAAGTAAAAAAAAAGCAGTGAAGTAAAAGGTGGAATGAATGAAAATTAGTCTGTGTGTCAGTATTCAAATATGTTGAAGTCAAGAGAATCTCTCACTGATTGACGGATTTATCAGTGTATGAGATGGGCACATGCTCTGTGGGAGCATGAATTGTGGCTTATTTGAATTGGATCTTACTGGGAATAAAATGCTGTAAATACTGTAAAGAAAAAATAAAAAACACTCTTCATGTCAAGCCGCAGGTTAGATTTGATTTTAAAACTTGCAAGACAAGCACACATTTCAATCTACAACAAAAAGTTCAATAGTTTGAAAAGTGAAATTCACAAGTGTATTATGCACCCACCAGACAATATCTTTACTGCACTAGAAAGGTTCAGTTTAGGCTGGGGGTTTGCCCTTTCATCTACACCTTTGTTCACTAGTTCTTTCTCTTTTTATTACCAAAAATCTGGAATGATAAAATGCACTGCTTCCTGTGAGTCACCAGATCCAAAACCTTCAAAGGACAAAGTTTAAAAGCATTCATAAAGCTAAAGCTAAAGGTTCCACTGTTGTGTTATTGCAATCAGTAAAAGTTGGCAAACAGGTTCTTTTATTATAACATCAAAAATGTTTCAACTTGAAGCATACGCTCCAGTTTCAGCTCCCTGAACTTTGGCAGCACTGCATAAATCCACAGTATAAATGGTTGTGTGTCAGAATTAGCACGTCGCAGCGTCCTGTTGGCGGCTTGGTGTGTTCGGGGAAATGTCAGAACATTAAGGGCCTCTGGGCAAAATCCTCAGCACGTCTGCAGGTATGCCATCGCTGTCCAAGTGCAGGTACGTGTGACTCAGAACAGCGATGAATCAAACTACCCCGAGGAGGATGTGTGACAATATGCTCAGTGAAGAAAGCCAGAGAGTGAATGGTTCTGTGAGGGGAAGCAGACCAGCAACTAAATATATTACATGATTACATTGATGTGAAGGAGATCGTTACAGTTGGAACTCTACTTCAGTTTTCTTGTCCAACAAACTTACCAGTAAAATATCACAGAACATGCCAACCAGAGCCAGTGGAAGAATATTTCATACATCAATATCTATATGAATAGTATCAACAGAAAGGGTAGGAAAAGGGCTTTCAATAATAAAGTACAAATACAAGGAAAACTATATAATATTGTATGTATTTGCACTCGTCTGAACAGCAGAGGTACGCAAAACATGTTCATTACATTTTAAAGATTTTAGAGCTTTTGGAGGCTTCTTGTCGCTTTACATCCAAATAAGCTGCTGCTGGCCAAACCCCTCAATTCAATGTTTACACCCGCATGTAAAAATGGCTGCAAACACATGCAAAATTATACAACCGCCCATCTTTGAAAAGCAGAAGTAGAGCCTCCTGCGCGACTAACAAGAATGCAGCGAGTGGTTTCTGGATGGTAAGTCACCACCAAACACTTATCTTTTCCAGCTACCGATGTACAGTGAACCCTCGCTATAACGCGGTTCACCTTTCACGTCTCGCTGCTTCACGGATTTGCATCGTGCATTGTGTTCTGCATTCTGATTGGCTGAACAGTCTCTCCGCTTCTTCTCCACCTGTGTGTCAATAACGTTGCGGTTTAATATGTACATGTACGTAAAACAGCTTGCCAAATTTAAGTTTGCAAAAGAAAAAAGAGCGACAACAACTACCGATAACTATGCTCTTCTCTTGAAAAAACACGGTATGCTTCATAGCATTTAACTGGTTCATTATATACATCACAGCCAAACATTAGTGATTGGTAAAATGTTAAACTTCGACAAAGTCCCCAACTCCAGCAAGTGATCGTTTCTCAATAGCCGAAAGTCCAGACTGTCCGGATGAAGCAAAGCGTAGAACAATGGGCTGGTTTTTACCTGGTTAAGATTACATCAAAGTCTTGCCAGTAGCTGCAGCTACATCATATTATAAGAGTAAACGCCACCATTCTGTGCTCTAAAACCTTCCTCCATCTTGTGAGTTCCACATATTTAGACAAGAATCCTGGGATTAAACTAGAGCAAATAAAATTACCATTTGTATCAACTACGTTTTGTCAATCATAGCCATAAAAACATCAACACTGTAGTGTGTCATCTGTTGGAGACGATTCAATGAAGTTAGAACAATTTAAGTCAAACTGTTAGCAGTGAAGGTAAAGCCCCTGTAAAGTCATCCATGCATGTGGTTCAGTTTTAGATCTCCCAACAGTCTGTATGATTATAGAGCCAAAACATAAATGTCCTCTCGCAGACTGGAACCAGAATTTTATTTCTAAAAGGCAAAGCTGATGTCATCCAACAAAGATGCCAATTTCATCCAGTTCATCACTGGAGAATATAGCGGTCCTAATGGACTCACAAATCTTCTTGGCTTTTTGAACCTTCCAAAACTAAATTTTTGCTGTTATTTTAGATTTTTGAAAATGTATCTTAGTTGCAGATCGCTTGAATAATTTATTTCTTTCATATGCATAAATAAATAAATATCAGTTCTCCCCTGTAGAGAAGCAGTGAGGTTTACTTTTCAATAAAGCTGGAAGGGGATGAAATCACTCCAGGAAGCCTAAAATAGTTTCATTACACATAAATGTTTGCAATAGAAAGGATGTTATTTTTATCTCATTATGAGGTAAAATCTTGACTATATCATCTTGAGGATGAAAATGTAATTTATTGGTCATGTACTTATTATATTAAACATTTATTTAAAAAATGTATTTTTAAACCAATTAATCCTATAGACAGGCAATGCATCATTAAAGGTTCAGTGTATATGAGTCTCTGACATTTCAGTCGACCACAGCTTTCTATTAATCTACACTTAGCCTTTCCACAATACTTCCTGTACAGTGCCTTCCAAAAATATGTATAGTTCTATGTATTTTATTGGATTTTAAGCAAAAGACCGACACAAAGTAATGCATAATTGTGATTCAGAGGAAACATGATTCATCTGTTAATCTGTTTTCTATGTCCGTTTTTCCCAGCAGGGACGTCTGGGGTTGGTGCCGGTCTCCAGCAGCCATTGAATGAGAGCCTGGACTGGTCTCCAGTCCATTACATGGCAACATGGAGACACACAACCATTAACACACTAATAAAAAAAATCCTAGATTTTTGTTACAGCCTTGATGTCAATGGAAAAAGTGCTAGTTCAATTGGCAGATTCTTTCACTTATAACAAGTGGGATAAACTGTCTGTCACCTAGCAACCCCAATAAAGAAGACCAAGCCCAGGCCATCACCTAGCAACCCTAACCAAGCCCAGTCCTGTTACCTAGCAACCCATCGGAAGCTCCAGGCCATTTTTTTTTTTTTTCCACAGATGTTTTTTTTTTTTACATGTGAGAGTCAGGGGGCGTGTCCAGCAACAGCTAATTTGGATTTAAAGTGACAGAGACCCCTAAACGGCTCATTCTGAAAGGATCTTAAAATACACAAAACTTACCAGACTAAAATCTCATTATCTAAGAATAATTTTGTGCAAAGTCTGTAATGAACATGTTTTGTACAGCACATAGACCTGTCCTGCTAAAGGTAACATAAAAAGTCACTTTCAAGGATCTTTCAAATTCAGTTGATGTCTTGAGCAGAGCTCTGTTAGACGTTTAAAGATTGGAATATTGTTTTACAACCGTAGTGGTGTCAAGGAACGAGGAGCTTTAGGGATATTTCTGTATGCCTTCTCCAGGCAAAATATCCTCTGCTCAGGATATTCTGTTTCCTGGTTTAAGTCCCTCGACCATAAATCTAAGCGAAACTGTGATTTTGGTTGGACAGTAAACAATCGTATTTTGATTGGTAGGCAGTGTCACCGCTCCAGGATGTGCTAGGTTAAAATATTTTACGTGGGAGACTGAAAAAATATCGTTTTATCATTTCATTTGATGATCGATTTCTGACATAAAAGGTGGGATTATCTGCTGGCTTACTGACTACGATGAGAATAATTTTTACGGGTTCAACTGGGAACTTGAAAGTCAAACATCTCAATAACTGACTCCACTACAAAATTTGATTCACTTAACCACTGAAAACAAATACTTTCTTTGTGCCTGATGTTCCTTTACAAAGATTTTATGAGAGGTTCTGCTCTCACGGGTTTAAATCACACATATCTGCAGCTAGGCCGAATCTTGACAACATACAGCAGTTTAAGTGTTGAAAGGTATTATACAAAGTCCTGCAGCAGTGAAGGGGGATTGAATGGATGAGAGAACAGGACAAAACATGTGCTGGCTCGCACATATGAGGTCCAGAGTGTGCAGAACCTCCTCCAGCACCGAGCTGACACAGACAGAGCTCTCCGGTCAGGAGCTCGCAGAGAGCAATAAATTGAACACAAACGGAACCAACTCAAAGGGGAAACTATTCATCCCAGCTCTATAACTCTTCCTGTTCCTTCCCCCCTATTATATTTTATGTCTAAGCTTTTTTTGCACTGATTGCAATACCAGGCACTATAGAGTCCTTGGAAGAACAAAGCGTCATAGCTGGAAGCAGACTTGGCTCTGAAGACGTAGAGTTCAGGGGTATTGACAGAACCGAAAGCACACAGATTAATACCAACAAATTGTTTCAGTGTCATATTATCGGCATGATTGTTGAGTGCACATTTGAATAAGTCTGTACTTGGGTTACTAAGACTAGGTTCATCCTACAAGATCTTTCCAGCATGCATCGTGGGAACAGAAAGCTTGGCTGGAAAAGTAATTACTATCGATTTGCAGGAGCATTCACTGAGCAAGCAGCAGAAGTTTGAGCTGCAGCAGCATTTCACCAGCATGTGTGTTTGAGCTGCAGCAGCATTTCACCAGCATGTGTGCTCTCCCAGAGGGGCACAGGCAGTTAACAGTTGGACTGAATGCAGTTTTAAGATGCAGTTTTGCTTGAATCATCAGAGGAAAATATGACTTCAACAAAATGCTCCAACCTTATTGGATAAATTTTTGCAGGAGTCTTCAAATGAGGAGACTGCTGACATACCCCTGGGGTAGTAACATAGTGATTTAAAGGAGAAACCAACTATTTTCTGATTTTCATTTTTAGTTTTTGAGCACACAGTCCTGTCTCAGCAGAGTTTGGAGAGTTGACACTAGTATGTTTTTAATCTTAGAATATTAAAACTTGATATGCAATGTTTTGCCTGTTTAATTGTTACTTTATCCACACACATAAAAATATCCCAGTTCATCATGTCCATTACAATTGAAAAAGCACTTTTTAAGAATTAGTCAAATAATTTAATTAATTATTTAGTTATAGAAAAGTTGTTAGGTGTACTTTGCCTTTATGTTTTAACACGTCAATAACTTCATGAGTTTCTGAAATGCAAAGTAAAAGTTTGATAAGTTTTGGTTCTAGGTTGTTTTCTTTGTTGGCCATATAAAAATTTGTTTATTTCATAATACTAAAACTTAAAACACTTTTTTTGCATCACAAGAGTCACATGATCAGCAACAACAAGATGTTGCCACTAGTGGAAATCACAAAGAGGAAGGTAACAGGAAGTAACTCGGATAATGACGCGGCATGTTTCTTTAATGACCTATCACGTGAACAAAGTTATTCACATGTGATTTTAATTGCGTTTTTTATTTAATGGAAACGCCACATTTGCGAAATTGTGTTTTTTTTCCTTTTTGAATATTGACAAAGTTTTGCGCACATTTGTGGAAACGCAGCTACTGTTACTGATCTTGTCCCTGAACATTTTTCTCCCTCCTGACCATCACCTCTGCTGACCATTGTGGGCAGGTCAACACCATCTTGCATCATCCTCTCTTAATCTGTGTTAGTGTAAGATGATTTATTTTTCCTTTTCAATTAATATGGTTTCATACAAGATGAGTTATTTACTAAATATGTTCCATAGCTAAGGAATTGTGCTGTGCCTTTAAGAGGAGCTCTGTTATTTTCTTCTTCAGTGGTTTTTGTTTTAGGAGGGCCCGAGACGGGTTCTGGTCTGTTTTAAAGGGAGGTTGAATAAAAGTCTGGAATAAAAGCTATTCCCTCTCAGTGTTCTGCTCTTTCTCCACCCACAACCTCCTACTTTATGGTAACACAGATTTACTTCACATCTTAGTGTTACATTAGTAATAAACTCGCTTCACTGGAGTTACAACATCTTCAACTTTGTCATAGCTGGGATGTTCAACTTGCCATTGATCTCAAGCTTTTCAAAAGTGATTTTGGATTAAAAGCAGGCATTAAGCTTCAGGAGTAGTCTTAGCATGCATTCAGTCCTGTTTAATCTGCTTTAACTGAACTCAAGTTTGTTTGCCAACAAAGTCCAGTTCGTTTGAGGAGGTGTGGATACATAGTCAAAATCTGATGAAGACCAAAAAAGCTAACTGGTTCAAACCTATTTCGGTTCGGTTACAGTGAACTCCGGTGCTGTTGCATATGAATGCCAAGGGACAGTAGACGCTCCAAAAGCAGGAAGCGGACTACAGAGCATCAAATTAAATACAACCAAAACAAACACAAGTCTAGCGCTAGCAGTCTTTCGCAAAAGTCAAGAGACATCCAACTGTGACAGCCTATTTACTCACTAATATTATGCACACGTTACACTCACCACCCAGTTGTTTCCGGTTGTGACGCCCCTTTGTAAGTTTTGAAACGAAGCGCGGCAGTAGAGAGAGAGAGAGAGAGAGAGAGAGAGAGAGAGAGAGAGAGAGAGAGAGAGAGAGATCTGACAGCTTGTCTGGCTCACAACAGGAAGCTTCTCTTTGGATCAAAACCCTGGTGCCGTAAGTGGGAAAAAAGAAAAGCTAATTTCTGCTGTTGCTGCTACAGATTGTTGAACTTTGTGTGCAGTGTTTGTTGCGCCACTTTTCAGTGTTTGAAACTTAGTCGTGGATTGTCTGGAAAACGCGGAATGGATTATTAATTTTTGCTGGATTGGAGTGGCAAAGAAAAAACCTGGATTGGCATATTTTTATTTTTAGTGAAGTAAAAAAAAATTCTATTAAATATTTTTGTCTGTGTGTGTAAATACAGTTTAGACTTGGCTGTTTGGAGGTGCAAACTGTGGTTGTTGGGTTGAGGGTGATAAGCACTTTGTTTTCCATCCTTTGTGCGAGTTTTAGGCTCAAGGGTTAACAAATATAAGCCTCTTATGTGACACTAGAGGGAAATCTTGATTTCACATAAGTCACACTGCAACCACAAAAATCTGACACTACGCTATTTTTGTTTCCATTTTGTGAAAAAATAAGTCTTCTTCAGAGGTTTTTGTGTTGTTTCCTTCAGTGGTTCTTGGTGTTCAACTCCACCACAGGCAAGGAGGGGAACAGGTTTTTCAAAGGATTTGAATCGTTTGACAGTGCAGTGTGAAAGAGAACCGCAGCAGCTGAAAATGTAACAAATGTTGCAATTTTGGTCCAATCCGACAGGTGTGAAAATACCCTTAAATTTAACCTTGTTGAAAATATATGAACTATATCTTAATCTCAAGGCTGTGATAAAATAAACAGTTTTTTTGTATATAATAGAGTAATAAAGTGTCCATCCAGAATGATGTGAGAAGTTTCCTGATGTGTATCAAATTATGTCCCAGTCTGACCATTTCTTCCTTCAGTGACATTAACATGTTGCTTAACTGTTTTGTTTCATGACAGACTTAAAGAGGGGAACCTCAGTTCCAGAAACAGAATTCCCAGTTATCATGTGTAGGGATTTTCAAAAGTAAGATTTTGATTAACTGCAGCTATAATTGAGCATTTAGCCTGAACACATCCGCTTTATAAAATGTTTCCAGTGCCAGAGAAACTGTTGGCTTTACCAGAACTTCTGTGGTGACTTGTGTCGGGTTGGGACTCTGGCGATTAGACCTTCAAAGTGTTGTGGGTCAGGATAATCAAGGTCATGGCCTTTGCTGAGGTCTGCTTTAGGACTGTGGCCTTCCGATTATGGGCTCAGCCATCTTTATTTCTCTTTGGAGTTAATGTTCTGTGTGTAATTCATTAAACCTCTGCATTCCTCCGCAACCCTCACTGTCGTCTTCTTTTAAGCAGAGTTCATGGACGCTATCGGTATGCCAGGCTATGAATGAATCATGGAAATTGGTGTAATTAACTCC
Organism: Alfaro cultratus; assembly: GCA_903066825.1. Taxonomy (NCBI): domain Eukaryota; kingdom Metazoa; phylum Chordata; class Actinopteri; order Cyprinodontiformes; family Poeciliidae; genus Alfaro; species Alfaro cultratus. The sequence continues at coordinate 58,249 of CAEFZX010027490.1, read as the reverse complement.
TAGCCAGATTCTCTTCATGTTTACAACTTTTAAGGCCATGTTTTTTTCCTCACCGAATCAATCCAGTGGAAAAAGAGAGGAAGCGGCAATATGGCTTCCATCAAGCCAGAGAATAAATTATTCCTAATTACTTACAGAGAGCAGTAATGATTCAGGGTTATCATAAGGAGTGAGAGCAAGATGAATGTACATCTCAATCAAAATGCAGGCAGATTTTAAAGATGACCTATTATTCTTTGTTAACCAGGATAGGGTTATGGATGTTAAAAAACATATTGCAATTTTTGCACAAAATGATAGATAATGAGATTTTAGTCTGATCAGTTCTGTATATTTTCAGCTTGTTTCAGAATGAGAAAAGATTAAATTAGCTTAATAGAAACACGTCAATTAAAATAGAGAAAAAACTCAAGTTTTTTAATAAAAAGGTTTTGGTTTTCTAAGGCCATATCAGAATTGGTGTACTTTGCAAAACTGCAAAGGAAACACTTTATTTCTCTTGTCACTTTATATCCCAATAAGCTTCTGTTGGCCATGCCACCCAACTCAACGTTTACACTCAGAGATGAAAATGACTTTAAATTATACAACCGTCTTTGAACATTACACAAATGTTCACCATTCTTTTCTGCTTGGTGTCAACAACAGAACTCTTGTCTTTTCGAGCAGCCATTTGGGTTTCCAGCAGTTTGGTTAGCAGGAGGACCAGCTCCACTTGGGTTGCTAGGTGATGGGCTGGGCTTTGCTGGTGTTGCTAGGTAACCGGCTGAGCCTCCCTGGGGTTGCCAGGTGACGGGTAGTTCCTGCTGATTTGTGACGTTACATTTTGGAGGTTTTCGAAACTGGTCAAACATAAAAAAAATATTAACTTATTGCCAAAAAACATCTGGGTGTTCTTGTTTGTTTTTGTTTTTTGATTATTTTTTTTTTCATTTTTAAGGAGCAGTAGAAAACCAAATGCATGTAGTAAAACTAGTAGATTGCATCTCTTCCAAAATCGTAATTCTGGAAATCTCTCATCCGACCTGAAGTAGCTTAGATTCTGCGGTTCCTCCAGCCACTTGTGGGACCTTAATTTTCAAATGAAAAGCAAAATTTGCATTTATCTGAATGGAGGAAGCAGGTCACTAGGGAACAGCGATAAGTCATTAGAAAACATCATCCTCCCACTACTTCCTTTTGTCTTCTTCGTCTTTATCCATCAGTGGCAACATCCGGTTGTTGATCACAATTTGAGTGAAAAAAGTGTTTCCTTTGCATTTTTGCCAAATACAACAATTTTCATTTAGCCAAAAAAGTACCTCATCTTAAACTTTTCATCTAAAAACGTGATTTTTCGTAATCTACATGTTTTCATTAAGCAAATTTATTTTTGGAATTTCAGTTTGTGCAATCGTATAGTCAATGGAAAAACAGCTACTGTTTCTGCTTGTGCAACTTTTTCTATCACAGTTTTCCTTCCACTTAACTTTCTTTTAAAAGGATGGATAGAGCACTCAGTGAATACCCTTCTTCTTTAGCATGGGCCTTTTGTGACTTGTGTACTTTTTGTCTAAATACAACATCTTTTTTTTTATCTTATGCGAGATAAAAAAAAAACTGCGTTGTTACCTCATTATCATCAAAATCCACAGAAATAAGCTGCCAAATGTTGTTGTGAGGGTCCAAACTCCAGCAATGATAGGAAACTTTTACTTCTACTGTATGTAAAATAAAGTAAATACACCAAAATCCCTGAAATACTCTTTTAAAGTTGTCTATTTAGAGTAAAAATAATGAAAAATATTATCTTAAAAATCAAAACTATTTTTGAATAGAGTGCCGTAAGTGCAATAGCAATCACAATTCTAGCAAAGTCCACAATGCTCAAACTAAATTCACACTAAATAAACATTTGAACAACACGGCAAAATGTTTACAGAAAAGGATTTTTAAAAACAGAAATGATTTTTCAGAAAGCAAAATCTCAACCACATCAATCATACATAAACTACCACACAAAAACAGCAGCAAACCAACATCACCAGCCCGAAAATGTGATTTCTGTGGTTTCCCTGTGTTTTTGGACATTTAATTCAGTAAACTCTGTTTGACTTCTGCTTCTTCTGCTGCAGGCCTCAACAAACAAACACAGAGAAATCTGAAGTTTTAACCGCAGTCGGGCGTTGATTAGAAAATGAACTCTGAATAACAGTGAAAATGTCCAGTAAAAACACAAAGCTCTCCCGTTCCTGGACAGCAGTTTGTGAAAATTTAGATCCGTGCTTACATTGAACAATTAGAGAGCATTTCTGCCAGAGAGAGAATTTTACGGTCTGATCCAAGTCACTGATTATTCCACATTCAGTGTCTGAAAGTCAGTTGTTTTTATAAAGAGTAATATTCCCCAAAGCTTGATGTTTGTATGACATTTTTTTTGCAAGAGGCATAATTCAGCAATATCACATTTATCAGCTTGACGAAGCAGCAGAGGTTTGGTCATTTATCCATCCAGCGGTGGAACAAACCAAAAAACATGATATATGTTTGAATGGAGACCAAATGGAGCCACATTCCACAAGATGAGATCTATTATTTCAGCTATGTGTTGATGTGCTCAGATAATTGGACATGGAATACTGTGTTTTTCATCCAAACGGTAACCTGAGCCGTATTCCTGACAGACGAGGGCCTCCAATAGCAGGCTGGACTGTCTCACTCCGCTGCTGCGTGGCACTGGAGGTGTCGGCACGTAATTGAATTTTCATTGCCTACTTGCCGTGTAATGGCAAGGCATCCTTTCTGGACTCGAAACTTGCCAACTCTGCAGAAAGTGGAGTTCTGGCCGTGACGGTTGGTGCCGCTCCAGGTTTCATGTTTATGTTTGGTCCCGGTGAGTTGAACTGCACCTGCAGCAAGGCGGCCATGTCGAAACAAATCACACAATTTGTTTTTTCACTTCTGTGAATATATACCACCACATTTTTCGCCTTTTTTGACCTGCTACAATATCAGAATAAAGCATAATTCAATATAATTTTAAATTTTACATGGTTTTATGAGAAAGCTTTATTCGCCAGAAGGAAAAACCTGAGAACCTCGCACTGAAATGATCCAACTAAAATTATTTATTTTACTTTTCTTGTATTATGTTCTAATACATGATATATATCAAAGTTTTCTGATTATCTTTAAGCTATCTCAAGGTGATCTGAAACCAGAAATTTATATGCAATTTACAAAAAAAGAGACATCACAAGGATTTAGTCTAATTTACCATCTGATTGTGATGTCTCTTTTTTTTTTTTCTGAAATCTCATTGTTTTGCCATTTAGTAAATAGAAATAACAAGCAATAAGTAATATTCAAATGTATTTTATTGGATTTCATCTAATAATCATCATTTTTTTCATTATTTTGTGCTACTTTGTGTTTCTCTACCACATAAAATCCTAATAAAATACGATAAAATTTGTTAGTTCAGCGGGTATGAATAGTATTTTATTAAAACAAAATCTAACATTGTGGAAGTAGAAATAAAATAAATAGATGTGACAGTGCTACATATATTATAGAGCTAAAAGATCCTCAAAAATAATCGGTGATCTTAAATTTTAATGCTTTTTTTTTTTTTGCAACAGAACCAGCATCATGCGTGCCGTTGTGTGCTGTAGCAGATTTACAACATGAACTTTATGTATTTTAGAAAACCATACAGAAGACTAGTGATTATTTAAAGTTTTTGAGTAATAAAAGAAAATGTTTAAGTTTTAAGAGTTTACTTTATGTCAGCAAGAAGTGGAAATCAGGTGGGAAAATATCTGAGTGCTGAACTTGGGCCTGCATGAGTCTTTTACAAATTAATTTCACATTCAGAGGCTCAGCCAATACAAACTATCGCAATATGCTGTAGGTGCCGGGATGTATGATGAGCTCATATTTTAGTTTGATCCCCAGAAACGGGATAATTGCTGCGATCAACGTGACAGTTGAGGGACTGCAGTGGAGACGAGGCTCTTTGAATTACTCAATCATGGCTGAGATGTCCTGGCCGTGGACCCGGCTGCAAATAAATGCCAGATCACACCCTGCTGGACCTGGCTCTATGTGTGATTAGCTCTGGCTCTCAGAGGAGTCTGAAAACACATTTTCTGAGGAAAGCATGTCTGCATGCCACACATGTGGATCTGAGATATGGGACACTCATGACCTGATCTGTACTACTGAGTTTAGAATATCATAAAACAGTTATAATTCCTCTCCCCACTTCTTAGTTGGCAGATAAACGAGCTGCAAAAACAAAATGGTCCAAAGGGGGCTTCATGTGACAGAACGTCTACTCATATCTCCAAATGGTAACGGGTTTAGTGAAAACATTTATAATCTAATTATGGATATCTCTAAAAGATTTTACTTGGACTTCAGAATATTTCAGTGGGATGTTAATGGTTTTATTCTTCAGCTTTCTTTGATTTTTATGGACAGAATATTTTAGGTTTGATGCCTCACACAAAACAAGTCAGAATGTTGTTTAGTAAAAACAAAGGTTAAGTGTTATTCAGTTATAAAGTTGGTTTATTTGGAGGTATCTAGTTATATCAACAGAAACAAAAGTCTCCAAAAATGTGGCCGATTCAGATACAAAGGTGTGAAAAAAGTCGTATTTTTTGCATGTTTGTCAAACTTAAGTGATTCAAAATATTAATCCAATTTGAATGTTACTCAGAGACAACACAAGTAAATACAAAATGTAGTTTATAAATGATGTTTATTATAAACCACAGCTAAACTGTGGTTTATTACTGTCCACACTGCAAAAACACAAAGTACTTTTGGTCTAGTTCCTAATGCAAATCTTAGTACATTTAAAATAAGACAAAACTAACTTACAAGTAACATTTCAGCAATAAATAGAAGCTTGTTTTAAGTCAATAATTCCTTAATATTGATTTTAAAAAAAGTGCTAGTTGCAAGGGAAATAATATGCCAAAAAATACATTTTCCCATATTATACATTAAAATCTCTTGTTCCACTGCCAGATTATTTCACTTATAAGTAATACTTTTTCATCAATATGAAGTAATTTAAGGGAAAGTGCAAAAATGGATCACAAACATGTTACTCAACATATACAGCGCTGAAAAAAATTGAGAAGACCACTTTAAGTGATCAGTTTCTCTAATTTTACCTTTTATAGATATATGTTGGAGTAAAATTAACATTGTCCCTTTATTCTGTGAATTACTGACAACATGTCTCAGTGCAGTGGTCTCTTATGTTATCCAAAGCTGTATTTGTTATTAATTTGTGCCTATATCCATCCTGCCAGTCGTTCAAAGCAAAAATAGTTGTTTACCTTCAGTTCCACTTATTGCACTACCTACGAGAAAGATTAACTAAAATTATGTGTTGCTATTTTTATGTTTATGAGTGCCTGTCACACTATGGAGGACACTGACACCACCCAGCTGATAGACAATAACAGGTCATGGCTTTAAACATAAATGGCAGCCTCTTAAAACCTTCAGGAAGCCAGCTTTCATTTTGACCAAATTTATTTTTTCAGGTTCCCTGCATGTGAAGATGTTACACAGTATTCCTTATTCCTGAATGAGACTGTGAATTTGCCCCCTAAATGCTCCCCAAACTATTCAAATATTTGTCCAGGGTGTTAGTAATCCTTTCATTTCCCAGATGACCATATGCTGTAATGAGCCTCTCTGTGTAGACTGATTACGTATCTCTGGCTACTTCAAATGTGGTGCAAATGTTTGGCAATACATCAGTTCAAACTGTGAGAAATAATTAGCAAACGTTGGGATTCAAAGGCAGCAAGTCATATACATGGACACTATTATAAACGCTCACTGATGGCGTTGTCAATGTTATTGTGTCCATGTGTGAATGAGGTAATACTTCACGGCTTACTTCATTTTTTTTTTTTATACATATGCCCTTTTCACTGTGATGCTCCTTAAGATCCAGTGCAACAAATTGCACCTAATCAGAAAAAGAGCACATTGTGTACTTAACATGAACACAGCTGTTTATGATGAGCACAGAAGCCTGGGGATAAAGCTTTGAAGAAGCTAACTAAGATTTAGGCTATAACACAATATCCTAAGATTTAACACCATTCACTGCAACAGCAAACGCATAGAAGAAGGTTCAAAGGTCATATGTGGGGAAAAAAAAGTCTAAACTAACCTTAAAGAAGACACTCCATTAAACCTGCACAAGTTAAATTATTCAATGTCAATTTTATTCTATTTCTTTGTCTCAGTTTTGATTTTATTGTTTCAATCTGGAGAGACTCAGACAGAGAGTAAAAACAATTAAAAGAGTTTATTGATATACAGAGGAAAAGGACTTTGGCGCTCGGGCCCGGACGGGGGATGTTGATTATCACGAAGTAGCGATAACTCAGATGAGTGTTCCTGCTCTGATGAGAACGTCATTCCCCCCGGGCCCGACACTGGTGGTGGAGGTTGAGGAGGGGTCCAGGCCAGGGGACCAGACTGATGGGGGAGAAGGGGTGGTGGTGGGTTGAGCTCGGCTGGAGAATGAAGGACGCCACAGATGGAGGTCCTTATCAGCTGCGACTTGGCCGGTGATTGGACGGGGCGTGTCTTGGTCCGGCGTTGATAGGTCGTCGTCGGTGGGCAGGACTCTCCAATTAGCAGGTCCCGGTGGGGAAGGAAGAGTCTTCCAGTTTGAATTTACGCCTCGGCTTCATTTTATAAGTCCAATAGTGTTGCTAATCTTTATTGTTTACTTTGAAAATGTCCTATATAACCAGCTATGTTATCATTGTATTTAAGAATTTGTTCTTAATAACTCACCTGGTTAAATAATACTGCACAGTGGTGGGAGCGTCATGCTATGGGGAGCTAAAAATCCTGGGAAAAAGCCTGTTAAAAATTGCAGAAGAATTCAGACTGAAGCAGAGATTTACCTTTGAAAATGAAAATTACCCAAACGGAAGAGCTGGAGCCAAAATGGAATGGCTTTGGCTGAATTATGTTTATTAGTTGGAATGACCTAGTCAAAGTCCAGACCTAAGTAGAATTAGAAAGTGTAGCCAGAATGAATCTGAAATCTCACAAGGCGTGCAAAGCTGCTATTTACCAGTCAGATATCTTCAGTAATCAATTTGTTTCTTTGGATTTTAGTGCCAAATATATTTCACAGTATTTACAGAACAATTTCAAAACAATTATCAACCTTTTTTGCTTCCATTTCAGTTCCACTTCTCTGTAGATTCATAAATCCCAATAAAACACAATGATGTTAAATATTAACATTGATGAGCCTGTTTTAATGTGTTGCAATGCCAGTAGTTGAAAGAAACTGACACTCTGCTAAAGCTCATTTATTTACATTTTTACTTCCCATCCCACATTTAGCATCACTTCCTGTCTGAAACTACAGAAACCTAAAAGGTTGGCGGAGTTACTCAAAATTAAATTCTGATTAATAACCAAACTTAAACAGAATCCTATATTTCAAACTCATCTGATTTAAGCTATATTTTACTATAATTTAAGCTTACATATGCCATGTGTATACTTCTACAAGAGACAGAACAAGTCCGTAAAAAAATGATAACATATCTCCAGCTGTATCTCATCAGAACCCCTCCTTGTTGTGGTTTCTTTCTTTATTTTACAGAGAGAGATGAATATTGTGTCTGTTGGGGTTTAGCAGCACCTTAGTCATGGAGCAAACACAAGCAGGAAGGCATCTTGCGGCCTGAAAGCCCTGAATCCTTCCAGTTCTCTAAAGTTTACTGTACACACATTTCGTCTCAGTATACATTTCATGGATGCGTGTTCAGCGTTTGGCTGCAGTTCTTTCGCAATGTAAGCGGGGAAAACATTGTTGCCTCACTAAAAGCCTCTTCAACATGTCAGCAGATTAATTGTCTGTTTCTGAAATTTAAACAAAAGACCACAGTTTGAGCTTACAATATGAAATATGTTTTTAAATTAATTTATTATTTCAGTTATTTACAAAATGTATTTATTATTTAGGGGTACATAAAGAACACTGTCTAATCTAAAAGGTATTTTGATGCTAAATGTGTTGAAACTGCAGTTTGAACATTTGTTCATGTAAAATGAGTGAATATAGCTAATTGTAATATGTAAAATATGTAAATGTGATGGAGAAATAAAACAATAAATGGTAGCAACCCATATAATTCACTGTAAAATATTTCAAAATGATTTAACTTGAAAATGGAAGATTCACCTTCTGCCTTTAAAAATGCAAGTCAAGTCAACAGAAAAAATTGTTTTGGTTTTAACTCAGAAATTAAGGTTCATAAATTTAGCTTAAGTAAAAAACTTCTGTTTTTCTGATAGCTCATTAATTTTGAATCGTCAGTTGTTATAACTTAGTATAGTAATTTAAACCAAATAGTAATTTTAAATTATGCAAGAAAACTGTCCTTACCTAGTGGAACAAGCGTTCATTTCTGTACTATGAACATTATCGAGTTCATGTAAGTGCTTTAATGTTGTTTATTGCAGACTTTGATGTTGATGTTTTATATACTGTAAAATGATAAAGGAGTAAACTGTGCGCTTTATAATTTGTCGGTTAACTCAAGCATAATTAGTGATGCAGATTTAAATATGTGATTTAGGCTTTGTGTTGATTTGAATATTGCAAGTTAGTTTTTAACTAACTTCTAATCTTTTAAACAATTTGTGCACAAAGGATTTCATGGTCGACTCAGTGACTGAAAGTTGGAGGATCTTTAACTCCAAAACAAGCCAAATCGTCAATCAATCAATCAATCAGATTTATTTGTACACCACATTTCAGCAACAAGCCAGTTCAAAGTCATCATACATCATAAAAGCAGCATACAATCAACAAAACAAGTAAATATTACATTTTGATGAGAGCCATGATTAATTTATTATGAATAAATTTGCAAATATATTATTTATTAATCATGATTTCTTCACTCCTGTGCTTTACTATGTATTAAGATTTTTCTACTTACGTCCAATAAAGCCTAACATGCAGCTGTTGAGTGTTTTTGGGATTTCTGTATGAATTCAAACATCAGCTTGTAAAAAGATTGGTAACTGGAACGTTTTCCGCTTGTGAATAATCTTTAGAATAATGGGCTTTAATTGCTTTCTCTGAGTCATTGCTGATGTCTGTCCAGCTTGGGTTTTTTGCTACCAATCTGCCAAAAAAAAGATTTTTTGGTTTGTGGTTACATTGAAAATGATCAATTAATGTAATAAATTTGTTCTGCATCTACATTTGTTCTTGTTATGGGAGCCTTTCTATTTTGGATTCATACTTGTTTAATAAATAATGACATTGTGTTTTTTTTTAACTTTCAAGGTTAAATTGAATCGTTATAGACCCTGTTGAAGGCCAAATCATTTTTACTGTGTCTTTATATGTAGAAGCCTATAATAATAAATGGTGTATTTTCTTTTAGCCTTGGCTGGAAGTATTTTTTTAGTCAGCCTAAGGCACTAAAGAGTGAGGGAGAGCAGAGAAGATTAATCGAAGTAAATCTTCGGAGTTAGAGGATATACAACGCTGAAAACATTTCCAAATGTTTGATTAAAAAAACAGATTTTGACTTTCAGAATGGAGGCATGTGTATCCGAGATCCACCCTCGCTCTGCTCATCACGTCTTCCTATATGGGACAGATTGAGCTGCGACCACAAAGCTACGCTCCAGTCCAGAATCAAGGCTGCAGGGATGGGTCTCCTCTCACGCTCTCCTGAGGCCACACAGCAAGCAGGGCAGGCGCTGACTCAGCAGCGGATTCCCTCTCCGCAGCGCTCGGGTCGGATGTAAATCTCCTCGAGGTTGGAGGTCAAGTGTTTTCATCATCTGTGTGGCTATTATTTTACGCGTCATTATCAGCTGCTTAATATCTCCGCTCCGACAGGAAACGGGGCGTAGATGCAAGTGAGGGAGAGAGACGTGGCTGCAGCATGGCTGGGTGCCCTGCAGCTGTAGTTTGACTCTTTTTTTCACCCTCAGAGGACTTCATGCAATCTAGTTCACATCCATCCTGTTAGTCCTAAACCAGAGAAAGCAGCTGTGATTCATCCTCATAACCGCTGTTGGCAAGAACAGCATCGTCGGGCCCAAAAGCACAGCCTCCATGCTCTATTACAGCAGCTGTTATTGATGCTCTTATTGTCGGTTTAATACATCCTGGACTTCAATTTCCACCAAAATCACACCACTTTTCTTTTTCTTTTTCTTGCATTCTACCAGAAGATCCAGAAAATGTCCTCAGTATAACTCAGTCCAAGTCACAGCTCAGTCACAGCTGATAAAAAGCTGCAAAGTCAGGATGCCACCAGTTTTTATTTATTAGTGAACAAGCAAGGACCAATGCTTAACTTAAGAAATCACTGGTTAATTTGTGTAGATAAAATATGAAATCCTTATTAGCTTTATATCAATCAATATGTTATGTTGTTATTCACAGGGAAGATAGAAATATTTTGACAGAGACGATCAGTGACGTTTGTAAAATCGCATTCAAAAATTAACAGAAATAATTTGGGTTATTTAGTCACAAGAGAAAAAACTCAGGGTTCATTTATCAAAAGTCATGTTCATCTTATTATTCATTCATTTATAAAAGTCACAGTTCAAACTATATATTTAATTAGCAAGCAAAATAAACTAAACACTTAGTTTACAAATTAAATATACCACCAAGCTATATATTTAGTTTGGAACTAAAAAAACTAAATATTAGCAATACTAGCAAGCTGAGTATTGCTGAGCTAAATACTCAGTTTAGAGGTAAATAATCAGCCTTAAGCTAAATATTAACTTCACTAACTAAATATTTACTTATCCATTATTCATTGAACTAAGAGGATACAGGTAAAATGATAAATGATTGTCAGAACCGTCATTTGCAATTAGGGTGGGAATCTTTATCCAGTTATCATCACTTATAGGAGCAGAAGAGCAATAATATAGTGAAAAAAGATCAAAGTGTTTTGAAATCCATGCTTCACAAAAAACGTTTTTCCCTCCAGAAACAGTGAATCGTATGAGTGAGGAAAAACTACAACAACTTTTTCCAGTTAAGAAGAAATTTAATGCAATTTCCAAGTTCTGTGGGGTTAAAGAAAGAACAAGCAGGAGGAAGACAGAATCATAGTAATAGTGATTTAATAAAAAGGCAACATAAACTCACACAAACTGGATGCATCACAGAGGAGAAAGCAAAATACTCTGCATGTGTTTGAACATATTCAGTAAAACATCACTTTCCCTGAGGTGCTCCAAAGATGTGTTTCAAATAACGGTCAGGGTCTCCGCTTAAGTCACTGCTGGCAAAAAGCTAAAACCTATTAATCTGGTTTATGACTCTGTTTTCATTCACAAGATATTTAATAACAGTTTCAGAAACATTTTCCAAAGTGTATGAATTATGCTCTGTAATGACACCTTTCTTTTGTAAAGTGGAAGCCAATAAAAATTGGGAAATGAGCTTGGGAAAGGGAGGGAACAGAGCAGACTGTTCAGGTACCTTGCAAGGTCTTCACAAGTCATCTGCACCTCTATGACTCTTTGGAGAATATTTCCTGCCAAATTCTATTTCAGCATGAGAGGCAGGCGTCTTTAGATTGGCAACCAGGACATCATCGCAAAATCATCACCACTTACAGTGAAACAAAATCTCTAATTGAGAGTGATTGATGGTGAAGTTTCACCTGCCAATGTGACGTTTTCATATTTATATAGCATTAATAATGGCTATAATATCGTATTAGTTATCCTTCTACAGGGTAAATGCAACCATTAAGTCTTTATTGAGGTATTATTGTTATTTCTGCTGAATGCACATTGTGGTTGACTGAAGAGACACAGAGAACTTGTAAAAATCAACAAACCGAAAGGTCAGTTCCCAAACTGGAAACACTGTTAATGATGGAAACGAGGGAACAACAAGACCAAACAAGCTCTTAAAATATTTATTTTAAATTTGCTGAGGTGATCTTTGAGGTTTAGGGTTGGGCCATAAGTTTATTGATTAGTAAAACTTTTGGCTTTTGAAGTTTTATTTTTTGGAAAATCTGGGTTTCCATAGTTCAGAGAAATGTCAGCATGCGAATCTTTTCTGGCAAACGTGTTTTACAACTTCTGTTTATTTAGACTTCAAGTCACTTTATGATTCAATATTAGGGCCAGACTTTTTTTTAGCTATGAGAACAAAGTCCTAATGTTACAAAAAAAAAAAAAAATGCAGTAATTTTATGAGAACTCCAGCAGGATCTTAATAAAAAATGAAGATGAGGAATGTTGAGCATCTTGTGGTGTAACTGTTACAGTTCATAATTCATCTTTTAACACATCAGCCTCAAATTATATCAACAACAGGACATTAAAACAACAATTTAAAAGAAAGAACAACGCAAACTGAACTGGACACATCAGATCCTGATATCTCTATTGAAGCTTTTTTAAAACAATGTTTAAAGATGCTTTTCTGGTAAAATTAAGTTTTTATTCTTTTAATATTATGACTATGTTCTCATAATTAAATAAAATTTGTTGTAACCGGGCTCTAATATGCCATCATACAACTGAGAAAATAAACATTTTATTGCCTAAAAGGCAATAAAATATAATTCCTTTAGTTTCTATACTTCTGTATAGAAATGGTTTTGTTGTATAAACACAGATTGTTGTGAATGAACCAAACTGAAGTATATCTTCTTTCTTTGTCACCAATGAGTTTCACACACATGCATTGAGATGTAACTAATAAAAAGTTGTTTTTGTTTTTGTTAAGGAATTGATCGTTTTTCTGTCTGCGGTCACAGAAGAGGACAGATATGTTGTTACCTGAAAATATCTTTCTACTTGAAAAGCTCATTTTGTTTGCAAAAATTACAACCCAAAATTATGTGTTTTGAAAAGAAGAAAATGATTTTCTATCAGTGGCGACTTCTTAGAGACAGAAATTTGACCCTGGAGGTCGAAAGGCCACCAGAGATTTGAAAGCAGTGGTTTAGAAAGCTTGACCCTTTTGTCTTGTTTAAGGAAGATGATAATCTGCCGCTGTTGTTTTTCACCTGTGGGGCCAATATACATGGTTTCTTGTTTCCCAGAAATAATCAAAACCACGCTGATCTAATTATCATGATGTCGGCTTACAGCTGATTCCTAGATAAACTATCACCCAAATACTTCGCTCACTGCAGACCTGTTTTTCTTTGCCAATCAATTTCCGAGGCGGCAGTTTGGGATTACCTCCGAGGCTGATCCAAACCTCCTGTGACAGGCTGCGAATGCTGTGCGTGTCTTGATTATTTTCCCTTCCTTCTGGATATTTAGATCTGTTTATTGATTTTGAGGCTGATTCCCCTTTAGAGCAGGATCTGGTTTTGTCTGCTTTGTCTGGCCAAGCTTTGACACCGGCTAGACTCGGGACTGCGCTGCGGCCTTGAACATACAAACGTCGTTGGTCAGAATGAGGCGGCACACAGCTGCCAAGCCCATCGCTGTGGTCATTTCAGCTCCTTTCTGTTTAACTTTTTCCTCTCCAAATGGATTGAGGAATACAGGAAAACCCTTCGTGCTTCAGAAGTATTGCAAAACTCTAATTTTTCCAACCACAAGGTCCAGTTTAACCAACCAGATGCAAATGAAGGAGCTGCGTCATAAGAGAGGAAAGAAACGACTGCTGGTGCTTTAATAGAAAAAAGGAATCCATTTATTTTGGTCTGCAGCTCAAAAATAGCTTTGTAGATTTGGGATATTTTAGGAGAAATGGCTATTTATTGGCAGACATTAGTGAAAAACCTCAGCACAGGGGATTTCTGCCTTTTAAAGCTAATAGTCAGTATTTTTTTTACACTTTTATGAATGTTCTGCCTCATTGGAAGTGACTTTTTGGACACAGGGCTGTACTTCAGTGCTTCAAAGCTGATCTGTGTGGAATTAGAGTAATAGCTCATATTTTCCTTCATTAAGTTTTCTTTTCTTTCTGTGATGCATTTACTGTCTTGTTATGGATATGTAACCAGCGGCGGCTGTTTGGAGAGAAACACAAATGTAAAAGTTGATGGAAACCATGACCAGATCTGAAAATGGTCTCAGTGGGATGTGCTTGTAAAGGAAGATTTCTAAAGCGATTTAAAATAAAACAGTCTAATATGCCTTTGTTCTTTGGCGCTGGAAGAAGTTAGGTGTACATAGTCAATAATTATTGTTTTGGTTGTTGAATTGTTTCCACACTGCCACAATGACTTATTTACTTGCACATTTCTGTAATCTTATTGCTTTTTCTAACTCTCGTAAATGTATTTCTATTTTTAGGGTTGATTTCCCAAAGCTAAGAATACATTTGACGACATAATCATTTGATTCCATTAATTTCTTTATGGTACTAAGGAAACGTAACATTTTGTACCTATTTTTATTTTATTGGTTCAATAACAAACTAAAGCTACATTAAATTAAATGAATTTAATATTCTGTGATCTGTAAATGATTGTATTTACAAACTTTGAAAGAGAAGCATACACATTTATCTGGGTTGGTTGTTTTAAAACGAATATTTTAGCAACAAGAAAAGGAAGTTGCTCTTTCTTCTGGTGTGCTTGTTGTATTAATCAGTGGGCAGTAACACCTAATTCTGCTTTTGAGCAAATGTTTATGCTTCTGTTTACTACTAAAGAAAGCAGAATGCATAGAACTGCAATAAATGAGAAATACATTTTGCTGTACCACTAACTTTATAACATGGAAGAAAATGTATTCTAATGGATGAACACGCCTGATTTGAAATGAAATCTCCAATAAAAGTGAATTCATCTAGATTTCATCAGCATTGTATTCAAAAATAAACTTGTTTTAATGTTGTCTTGGTTACAAAGATGCAGACGTGTTTCCTGCTGTTAAGTGCTTTGCTCCCTAACATATTATGGAATAACATGAAATCTTACAAAGATTTTTATCAGTGTTATCATTTAACTAGAGAACATGCATTCATTGAAGTTACAGTGCATAATGCTGCAATCCATCCATCTCAAGGTAATGGAAACATTTAGCTCTGGTAATGAGGTCAGAACAAGAGTTGGAATTACATTCTGTGTTTTTTTCATTCAGTCTATTCATTCATAGCCTTAACAAGAACACCAAGCATCAGAGTGTGAAAATCTGATGCTTAAATTAGATGCTCAAATTAAATTTGGAAAAGTTATTTACAAAACTTAAAACAGATTGGTGAGCAATCGGTGCTGGTATCAAACTATGGTTTTTATTTTTTAAATCAAACTTGCTGAAAGCTGGAGCTTTTTTTAATGTTCTCTTCGTTATGGTCTTTACTGCATGACTTCTTTATGGTTTGGAAGCTTTTACGCAGCAATTTAGTCAATAATAGTTGTGGAATTCATCTGCTTTCTTGTTCAGTTCCAGAGGTTATAAAATGTTTGGAAAGTTTTCTTCTGGTTTCACACATTGTCTCTGATGGAAACTGTTAAAGAGGGAAGAAAACGGCCACCCTGGATGAATTCTTCCTCTCTTTCTCCTCAATACATACCATATCTTGCTTTATCCTGCATATAGCTTTGACACTTTATGCCAGAAAAACCACAGCAATTACACTCACCAGCAGGTTTACAGCACAGCTGAGTAAGTCCCTGGGTTAGATACTGAGCTGCTTTTCTCATTAGGACGTTCTGGCTCTGTTCATTTCATTGTTTCATGACTTTGGCTTTTTGCCCAGAGAATGTTCTGTAAGTAGTTTTGCATTTGTATCACTTCTGTTTTTAATTGCACACCTTTGCAGAAACATTAAATATGTTAAATAGGTTAAGGGTTTTGCTATAGCCTTGTCCTTTTTTTATTCAGTTTGAGCTAAAGTAGATGAATACTCTTAGAAGATAAGATCGCTTTCATAAAGGTTTCATACTGTAACATGAAAGATCTAAAACATTATTTTGAAGAAATAATAATTGGTGTTGCAATGTTTTTATATAAGTTTTGTATGTTTTTTTAGTATTTGGTAGAATTTAATTTTAAACTGAATACTTTCAGGGCATCCATTTTGGGGCATCCATTTGCAAGTTTCTCACAGTAGTTTGCTTGAATCAGGAATTCAAGCGACTGTAGCTACCTGACTTTGGTTTTAAAAGTAAAAGATCTGGATGCAGCTTGAACTTCGCTGAACATTTCGAAAACCTCCCAGCCCAGTTTCTGTCTATTTCAGTCACCAAAAATGGAGACTTTGCCAAAAAAGACTGGTTTCATCATGCTAAGTCTCTAAAAAATTCTTTCTTCAATTGATGGATGTGGAGCCAGGAAGTTGAACAACCAGAGAAAAGAAGCTGTTGTGTGTAAAGTAAACTTCCCAAGCTGCATTTTCTTTCATATATTTTGGCTGTGCTCTACAAAAAACATGTGAATAATTTGGAGGATTGTTTCACAGGAAAATCTGCTGTTCAAATGCAAGTCCATTTTTCAGATTTATATTGTGAAAAGTTTTGAAAACTGATGATCACTTCCACTTCTTAGCAGCACATAAAAATGTGTTTTCCTACCACATAAAATACCAATAAAAATAAACTTAAGGTTGTGACTGAAAACTACTCTGAAAATGATGATACAAATACTTTTCTCAGATCTTACTGCAGCTTGACTTCTTATAGTTTGGCTTTTTTATTTGCCAAAAATCTTACTGCCTTTTTCAGTATGTTTTTGCAATGTGAGTACACTGAGATTTTGTCAGAAGATTTATTGATAAACTAAAAACCTGCCTTTAAAAAAATGTGTATATTGGTGTTTTAACTTTTCCTGCTGATCAGAAGATGGATGATGATCACAAACTCTTGTGTTGATTTTTTTAAAGGTATTCTTGGCTTTAGTGGCCTTAATTTGAAAGTGCTAGGACAGGAAAGCAGGTCATGAGAGAAAGGGAAGACATGCAGCAAAGGTCATGAGCCTGGGAATCAAACCTGTGACAGCCACGGCAAGGACTAATGCCTCCTTATATGGGTTGTGCTTAACCCCTGCACCATCAAAGCACCCCAACTCTTGTGTTGATTTATAACTTTCTTTGCATTTCATGCATTCTGCAGTGCAAACAGTCTAGAAAAATTAAAACTTGCTGTGTGTCAGCCAATTTCAGATGAAAAATAAGACTAATTTGTGTTAAAGCAATCAAACCATAGAGGGAAGTAAAATGCATATCTGTTTATTTCAAAATGTCACATTATATAGAACATCCAGCTGAAGTTCCCTGATTCCTCTCGTAACCCTATATCTGCTTTTGAATGTGTTCCCATACTTCAACGTACACATCCCACACACTTTCTGGCTCAGTCTTTAAAAGTTTGCATTTCAGTTCCTTTGTTGCAAAAAACTGTCTTCTGAAATTTGGAAGGCGATCTTTTTTAAATATTTCTTCTGGTTCTGTGTTTCTTTACAACTTTGGAACGATGCGCTCTATAGATCATTGTAAGTTGTTTTGGAGGAAAGAGGCTAAAAAAGTGACTGTGTTATAATAAATCACTTAGGAGTCATGCTTATTGTCCATTATCATCTCACATGTTTTACTTAGAAAACAAATATTAATCTTTTTCCTTAATTTATTTTTTGGTTGATGTTTCAGTTAATTACTTATTCAAAATTAGCAGATTTTATGCATTTCCTGTTAAAATACATGGGAGAAAAACCAGGTGAGGCAATGATGAGTGCTGTCACACACACTGATTAATGCAGGTGCCAATATACATGTTTGATTATTCATATCCTACTTGTGTAGACATCCTGCTTAATATATTTAATGATTGTGTTTGACATATTTAGTCTTTCTGACCCTCTAAAAATGTGTGGTGAAAATACACAGGCTAAGGCAGAAAGTACTCTGCTATACTGATATATATACAACAGCTGCAGAAGAAAAGTCACTTGCTGCATTCATGTTGATTGTGCAGGAGATTTCACTTCTGCTTTTTAAATTAATTGTGCATCTGTTTGCAGCTATTTTCAAGTACCAGTGTAAATGTTGGGTTGGGGGGCATGGCTAGCTAAAGCTTATCTGGATTTAAAGTGATAAGACGCCCTAAAACAGCTCATTCTGAAACAAACTCAAAATAGGCAGAAGTGAGCAAACTAAAATCTCATTATCTTAGAATATTTTTGTGCAAAAATTGTGATAGAGCTATCCTAACCTGTTCAAAGAAGCATAATAGGACATGAGAGATGCTCTTTTGTTTATCTTCCTATCATATTAAACAGTATGGAACTGATTGACATAATTAAAAGTTTTTAAAACAATAAATGCTTCAGTTTATGTCAAAATTGAAACATAGGTGTGCGATGCAGAAAACACAGAATTTAAAAAAACAAAATGGAATCGAGGACAGAATGTAGAGTTTCACAGAATTTGCTGATATGGGGATCAGAAAAAGTTAAATATTGGTTTCTGTAGTATTTTGGCCACTACAGCTCCTGTAGCTGTTGTTACCCGGTTAGGCAGATAGGCCTCAGCTGAACCACAGTAGTAAATTTGGACCTCTTTGGCTATGCTGTTAATCTCTTAAACTGTTTTCATTCACCCCATAATTATCCATTTTTTGGTTTAGTGAATGTGGTTAGAATGGAAGAAGTGAAATTCAGAAAAATAAAAGCTGAAAAGTGGAAGTCGGGGGGAAACAAAATAAAAACAAATTTGGAGAAAATTTGGCAAGGGGCCCCACAAGCTTTTATTTTGTGTTTTATATTTTTGTACATGAATGAGTCATGAACTTTAACACATATCACTGCTTTGTACCTGCAACATGTTCACTTCAACTTTTCTAGCCGATTTATGTGGGTCAAACTTTTGTCCTGTAAAAGTAAAATAAAAATGATCTTATGACTTTGCAGCTGCTTATTTTCCTTGATCTTGACATCCAAAAAGCTCTTCAAGCAGCTTCTGTTTGAAATACAGATCTAAGAATCCCTTTTCCTGGTGAAATAATCAGCATGGGGCGCACATGTGAACCTCGTAGAGCAGATTAAAAACCGGTTTTGGACGAGTTCAATGTAGAGGTCACATCATAAGTTAGGCAGGCGGCCATGTTTCATCAAAGCAGCGTCCTCTACACCTCACCAGTGTGCCGCATGAACTGGCATCCGTTCAAGCCTCTCCTTTTGCCCCACAGGCTCAGATGTGACGGTCATTTGGTTCTCAGGTAACGAATCACATGACTATGTTTAGTGTGCCTAAAAAAGCAACACATGCCCCCCAGACAGAGGAACAAATGGAGATTAGAGATGGCTAAAGAGATTGGGGAAATTACATTCTGTCCACATAGTTTTGGAATCTGATTTCCGTTCATGTTTTCTCAGCAAAATGTGCTTTTGAAGAGTTTTAGAAAGAGTTCAAATATGGGGCATTTAGACTTTAGGGCTGAAACTGGATTCCCCTGCATTTAGCTTCATCGATCTGCCCTCTATCTTTGTCTCTACTGAAGAAAAACACAGCATGATACTGCTATCGCCATGTTTAATCATTTAGATAAATGATTAAACATTTACCTCAGAGGTTAGAGAACATTAGTGAACAAAAAGCTTCATAAAGATTCAGAGACACAGCAGACTGGTCAGGGAGACGTTAGATTTCTTCTGTTTGACACGTTTAAATGTTCCAGATTTTCAAAGAAATGTTACCATTAAACAAATATAACCTGATTAAATATGAAATCCTACAATGGAGTCGAACTACTGTAACAATCCTCATTTACCGCAGTTGTGAGACTATTGTGTTGGATTTTCATAAACTTCCAAATTTATTCAGGTAAATTTTTGCGACTTCATTGTTACATTCTTACAACTTTATTCTTGTGTTATTATGACATTATTAATACTATAATATTCTCATAATATTATGAGTTTATTCTTGTAAGAGTATGACTTTATTCTGGTAATATCACTTTATTCTGTTACAAGTTTATCTTCATATTATATGAGTTTATTTTCATATTATTGTGGCTTTATTCTTGTAACATCATGATTTTATTCTTATGATGTTGCAATTTTATTCTCATGTGACTTACAAAACTAATATTCCGATTCTTGTAATATTATAATTTTATTATTATAATACTATGACTTTATTCTGGTAATATCTCTTTATTCCCGTATACATTTATTATCGTAATATTATTACTTTATTCTCATATTATTTGACCCTATTCTCATACTATTATGATTTTATTCTTATACTATTATAATTTTATTCTCCTGTGATTGTGTTCTTGATAAGTTTATTCACACACTAGACAAACTTTTTCTCACAATATTATGACTTTTTGTAATTTTTTTTCTCATCTTGGGCCTAGCACTCCGTTGTAAAATCCAGTTATCAAATAATGATTAAATTTATTAATGCTAAAAAGGAATCCAAAATATATGTCACATGTTTTGAGCAATAGGAACATTTGACTTCTTCTTTGGTTGATATTCTCCTTATTCAATACTCCACAACTTTTCTCCAGCCTGTTCATGAGTCTTCTACTTCATAATGTTCGTTTTAAACTCTGCATTTGTCTGCAGCCCCACCAGCACCACCCTCCACCTCCCTTAGATGAAAACCTGAAGAATAGAGATGGCTGGAGAGATTCGGGAAATTACATTCTCTGCACATGGATTTGTAATCTGATTTCATTCAGTTCATGTTTTCTCAACAAAAATTTCCTTGAAGAGTTTTGGACAGAGTCCAACTGTGGTACAATTAGACTTCATGTCTGAAAGTAGCTTTTTTTCTTTTCTTGTACATTTCTCTCAGGAATTTAAGATAAAGAGAAGGTTTTAGTGTTTGCATCTTGATGTTTTGTGTAACCCAACAAGCATCAAAGAGGAACCATTTGCGACAATTATGGGTAAACTGGTTTCCAAAAACACAGAAAAGAGGACAAAATCCTTTAATTTATTCTGTAAAAACCAACTTCATGCATAGTAAAGCTCAACCTCCAAATTTCCAGCTGCCACCTTCACACCCAGAAGCCTCTTCTTCTGTTTTCCAGCCAGGCGTTTTCCAACTTGTCTGAGGAACAGGAGTCAATTGCCACTCCTTGACACCAATCCATGAGGGTTAATCGACAATGGAAACACCTGGAGGAAAAATATCTACTTTTAAAAGTTGAGACTATGTCGGATTAATGAAAAGGGAGGGAAAAAGCAGCGAGCGTGACACCAAAAATGTCTTGGCCTGCAGATGAATAGATATTCCTTCTCTCAGGGCTGTTTTTCTTCGAGGCGCTTGCGGTCCTGAAGTGCTTTGGACCAGAGCTTGAAGGCAATTTAATGGATATACAGCAGCAGTGCTAAGAAATATTAAAATATGTTCCTTATGTTTGGAAATTCATGCTTCAGCCGTCAGCGGCCGACGACTTTCCTGCGGCAGGGACACGTGGATCGACTTTTTCTGGCCAAGGCGAAGGCGCGACTGCGTCAAAGATCTTGCGATCGCTTAGGAACATCTTGTAGCCAGGAAACATTTCAGCAGATTTATTATCGTGTAGCCATGCTTGCTGCCTGGTTCTGAAAATGTTCTTCATTCCTGCCTTAATGTTTTGTGTCAAGCGTTACCACACTGAAGATGCATCTTATGGAATAAATTTACAGCCTGATTACAAAGCAAAGACACACACGGAGAATGTTGTTTATAAGACAGTTGGATGCTCAGATCCCCATCCAGGCCACTTACTTCTTGGGGATGGATAAATAAAATCTAAACATGCATCCTGGAGCTTCTGATATGTGGCATTAAGCATTTTCTCTTCTTTTAGTCACACAGAACTATGACGGAGTATTAGCACCACGCTAGGAAAATCTAAAAAATGAAATTATAAATGAAAAAAGGTGTAATAATATGACTTTAGTCTTATATTATTTGGACTTCATTCTAGTAATATTGCAGCTTTGTTCTCATATTATTTTGACTTTATTCTCATAATGCTATAAATTTAATTCTCTTATTATTCTGACTTTTTTCAAGTATTATTTTGACTTTATTCTCGTACAACTTCTCATAATATAATGATTTTATTCTCATAACATTGTGACTTTATTCTCAGAATATTTCCACTTTTTATTCTTGTATGACTTCTCTTTAATATAATGACTTTATTGTCATAATACTATAAATTTTATCTTGAAATATTATGACTTTATTCTCAAATTATTTCAACATTTTTCTTGTATTCTTTTGACTTGTACATTTTTATTCTCGTAATATTATGACTTTATTCTCGTAATTTAATATTTTTTCTTAGTATGGGCCTACTCTGTCACACAAACCAGCACTAAATAACTCATAGCTACCATATAATTATGATGAAGCATCATGAGAATGTTTAGATATAAACTCTAATAGATGCTGTTCAGCACTGTGCAGGACTTTCTTACCATAACAATTCCTCATATATTCATTTCTCGGTTGCTGTAATCAGGGATTTACTCACAGCTGCTTGTTTTGACAGCCTTGCATCAACTGTTTTCACATTATCTCCGCTTCCCTGAACTCCTCTGCTGTCCTGCTTTTCTTTTCCTGCAGCTGCAGCAGCTCGTGGGTCGTTTCTCATCTTTTTGTGCCAATAATAAAAGATAAGTTCAGCATTTTTAGAGGCTTCAGTGTTCAACGCTGGAAAAAAAAAAAAAAACTGAAGACAGTTGCATTCTGAACTGCCAGCAGCACTTTTGCTCATTTCGTCACTTGGTTGTGTTTTAATGGGATTTTATGTGTTAAGTAGTGCACACGTTTGAAGAAGAAAGAAGAGGATATAGGGTTTAGGATGAGTTTTTATTAAATCCTGCTGAGTCAATAACGTCTAGAGCCACTCTCTGCTGGGGTTACAGCTTTCAGGCTTAGTCTCAATTAGCTTTGCACATCGAGCAACTTAAAGTTTTCTTATTCTGCAGAGATGAATGCATGAAAACTTAATTTCAATTAATTTAAAACGCCTCAATGACCAGTCTGCTGTGTCTCTGAATCTTTATGAAGCTTTTTGTTCACTAATGTTCTCTAAAAACCTCTGAGGTATTCACAGAATATCTTTATCTATACTTTATTTTACTAAATGCATGACTTAAAGGACTAATTGTGCTGGATTTTGTTAAGGGGATATCAAAGTAATAGGAGTTTAATCCAAATGCCCACCACACTTTTCAGATTTTTATTTGTAAATGTTTCAGAAAATCATATTTCACTGCTCCATACTAGATTTTGTTGGACTATCATGCTAAATTTGCAATGAAAACCATTTAAATCTATAGTGGTGGAAAAGGTTTTTCCAGTGACATCTAATGGAGAAAAAACTTGGATTATTACGTGGAATCAATATGCTTCAGGTCTGTGATGAAGAGTTTCTGCTCTGCTGACAAAGAAAAGAATATTTGAATCTTTTTTGTCCCTCTCAGCTCATGTAAATCACTGCTGCTGAAACAATGACATGATTTTTCTCAATTTTATGGCCTTTATCTCAACTCACTCACCATTTCTCCCACTTATTGTGGGCCTGCTGTGTTTCTGACAGTCGTGGCACAGAGAACACAGGTCAGACCTGCCATTCAGCCTTCGCAGGAGTTATGTTTTCTCTGGTCAGCTCTTGCCCGTTTGTGATTCACTGAAAGGAGCTTAAATGGGCAGCTTGAAGAAAGTCTCGCATCTGCCTCGTCTCATGTCACTCTTGTTTTTTTTCCGGGTCCTTCATTCTTTTGTACTGCGGTTGCCATTCGTTTTGGAACGCCTCGGGATCTTCTTTTCCATTCCCAAGCAGCTGGAGCGAGTTACTGGCTGCTTGGCGATCGGTCCGGCAGGAGAAAAGAAGCAGATGGTTCAATTCCCATGTCACCCTGTCTGCTTGGCAGAGATGTCAGGGAGCAAGTGGAAAAGGATTTACTCACACACAATGAAAATATATTGTATATACATGCACATGCAGATGCACTCACAACTGGGATCCAGTGCACACACAGTCACGCATATAAATGCAGGGAGCTTCAACACAGATTTTTTCCATTTACATTGGATGCCTTCAGTTGACGCTCCTGTCCAGAAACACTTAATCTGAGTACAGCAGGAAAACAAGCTTCAGCGCAGCAACCCAAAATAAGGAATGAAGAAAACATCAGCCAGTGGGTCCCTGCAAAGGAACATCTAGAGATGCACCAACTTACGTTTTTCACTTCCGATACCTACACCGATATCTTTAGTGTTGGACAATACAGAAAAACGGTGCTGAATCGACTTAAAACGTTTCTGTTTTTAAACACACACTGCAAAAACACAAAGTCTTACCAAGTAATTTTGGTCTAGTTTCCAGTGTAAAAGTCTTAGTACACTTGAAATAAGATAAAACTTACTTACAAGTAACTTTTAAGTAAGATATATGCACTTGTTTCAAGTCAATAATTACTTACTATTGGTGAAAAAGTTTTTTTCACTTATAAAAAGAACATTTTCTCATGTTACAAGTGAAATAACTTGCCAGTGTACTTTTTCCTTAATGTTAAGGAATCATTGAGTTAAAGCAAACTCTTATATCTTGCTCAAAAGTTACTTGTAAGTTAGTTTTGTCTTATTTCAAGTGAACTAAGATATTTGAACTAGAAACTAGACCAAAAATACTTGGTAAGATTTTGTGTTTTTGCAGTGCAGACACACAAATGTATTAAATTACAAATGTATTTGATAAGTCTGCACAAGTACAGCACACATAAATACAAGGGCTTCACAAGCTTGGTCAAACATGTAAAAACAACTTTAATTTGTTCAGTCACTGCAATCAGCCAATGTAAAATAAATAATAAAGAACAATAGACTGACTACCTTGGTCAAACATGTCAAAAATAAACAGCAACAAACCTTCTGTCAAGTGGTTCAGAAAGGGCAATTAGGAACTCTAAATAACAAAGCATGACACAGCTTTACAGCACAAAGCATAGAATTAGACTGAATAGATCTTTCATTATCCAGAACGCTTGGTGCTATAGACAGATTCCTGCTTTTGGAGTAGCTCTTGTGGTTTCGTATGGGGAACTCCAAATTATTCACAGAAAATGTGCATATTTTCAGATTTTTCATAGTGCATATCTAAATAAGCAAAAGAAAATTTAGCTTGGAAGCTGAAATGCGACACTAATAAACTTACAATGGATGCAGTTGTAGAATCATGGATGTTTTAATCAGGTTTCCACAAGTAGTTCAAACTTTAAGCTGGTATTGTTGCAAGACTTGCAACATGAGAAATTGGCACAGAATAAGAAAAGAACTGATTGGCTGCTTTTTGTAATAATTAAAGTTTGAATTGAAATTAGGCCTACCTAATTTAAATTGAATGTCTTTTGCATTTTTTTAAAACATCTGTATATAAAGTTTCTTTTCACACTTTTTTGTCACCTGTAAAACTAATAAATCTGTGATCTTTTTAAAATATTTGTTGATGATAAATAGAGAAACAACAAAAATAATTAGAGCAACAATAATGACAATAATAAGATAAATAATAAAACATTATATTCAGTGCAATTAGCCTGCATCTTATTTAATGGGGGAAGGTAAAGAATCTGGCCCAAAAAAGGTTTGGAAACATTGATTTAGTCTATTAAAATAACAGAGGAATGTTATTAAAAATTTACTCCGGTAGTTTAATTGATCAATTTTCGGCTTGCATCAACTTTTTTATTGCCTCAGTGTTTTTAGTAATCTCTATTTTAATCATTTGATTGTTTGAACCTTCAGCCATTGTGGTAAATCCAATTTCAATTTTATTTTTCAAACCACAAAGATGTTCTGTGGCTGGAAAGTGTATTTAACAGACATTTTCCCAGCCAGTTTGCATTATTATTTGCTGAAAGTCGCAAGGTTTGGCTGCTTTCCTGCTCTGCGTGACTCGGTCATCATGCTCCTGATCATGGAGGCCCCTGCTACCGTTTCTGTGGGTGCGTGTGTGTGTGTGTGTGTGTGTGTGTGTGTGTGTGTGTGTGTGTGTGTGTGTGTGTGTGTGTGTGTGTGTGTGTGTGTTAACAGAGGACACATGGTAGTGGGAGGTAGCCATAGTAGGAACACCCTGCTGACAGCTGCAGACAGGTGGGAAACTTTACAATAACATTACATTGGAGTTCAGGAAGGAGGTGTGTAAGATGGGAGGAGTGTGTTCCTGTTGCTTGTGCATTTAGAAGTTCAGTATCACAGCTGGCATACCATGTCGGTACAGATAATTATGTTTTCATAAAACAAACAGAGTTGTGTGTCTGTGGGTTTTTTTTTTATGTACTCCCTGTTCTTTATTTTTGGCTAATAAGCACTTGTTTTGTTTCAATTGTAGGCTGTAGTCAAATTTATGTTGCTTAACTGCATTTTGTTTAGTGTTGTTTTGTTTCTGAAATCCTGCTTTTCCAGCACTTGTTGTCTGATTTGTTTGTTAAAGTAAAGTATTTTATCCTTCCTGCTCGGCCGGCTCTGGAAATGTTAACACTGCTTTCAGTTTGTTTAGGAAAGACGGCCATCAAAGTTACGTCTCAGCTGAGTTATGACTGGAAAAGAGTGGGATCTGCTAATAGTTGTGCAGGCAGCTAACTGCTATTAGCAATACAAGCTAATAATTACTGTATGTTTTTTCTTTTAATTTTATTTCACTTTTTAACTCTTCTGGTTGTTATTCTGATTTCAGTTGGTATTTCTTATGTTATTCACGCATCAAAAATATACCTGAACTGTTGCTTTGATTCTTTCATGCATGTTTGAGAAATCCTTTAATCTCCATGGCAACCGTTCAACCTGGGTGGACCTAGCCCTGCCTTCAGGGTGAAGCTCCTCCTCTGAGCTGCAGTTTACAAGTTTCTGAGGTTCCACCTTCCTGTGACTCCGCCTCTCAGCTCCTTCAGACTAGCCAGCAGCAATTAGCAAACACCTGGTGGAACTGCTCATCTGCTGAGTCGCTATAGGAGCTTCTTCTCAGTACATCACTGGTAAAAACATTGTTAAAGGGTTAAAAGAGGAGCGATGTGATGATGACTTCCTGAAGGCAGAGTTTCAGAAAGAGCAGAACTTTTTAAAGAGACAGAGACCCAATTTCAAGGAGTTAAATTACAAAGTAAAATTTATTTAAATTCATATTTGATATATATTAATATATGTGTAATAATTCCCCCTTATTGTCACTTCCAGTAGGAAGAAACCGAAAAGAGATCATACACTAAACCTAAATACGCCAGATGTATTGCATTTAACCTGAAAGCTTCAAATTCTTGCAAATATTACACTTTACATAGTGCTTAACTTCAGGATGCATTATGTAACTCTTCAATCCCAAACTGGTCAATCAGTGACACATTATTTGCTCCCTGCTGCTGTAAAATCTTCACCTGTCCACTTTCCTCTAAGAAGGCTGCCTGTGAATCTACTGCAGCACTGAAACATCCCCTGCAAAACTGCTCAATCAAACCCCTATGATTCACATCCGAACTGAAGTGAAAACTGAAAAGTATCTCTCAGAAGTGGCTTTTTTTTGCTATCTCTAACTCTGAATCTGCTCAGCAAATGTGAGCGAGACGTATACGACCCTGCACTGTTGCTCACTGGGGTTTTTATGGCGAGATAAAAGAAAAACCAAGGAGGTTATCTTCCATTCAGCTGACATTCCAAGTCAGACGATGGTGTTGACTGCAGCCCACTAATTGAAGACACATTTGAAAGACGTACCACTGCGTGCCAAATGGGCTTTCACTGACCCGCCAATCCTGGTGCAAGAGAGACCTCCAGTGGCACGGTGCTCTTCAGGAAAACAGGCAGGAAAAAGAAATAAAAGGCACACAACTTAGTGGAAATGTTAGATTTGGACATTATTCAGCCTAAACCTGAAAGTTTCAGATTCATCATGCTATCAAATCTGAAAGTTTAACATTATTTTGCAGGATTGCAGAGTTATTGCATGTGTATATAAAGTTTTTTTTAGTAAATATTAGGAAAAAATTAAACCACAAATTAGCTACCTTGGTTCAGTGAGGTTTAACTCTGAGACTATTAAATGTGGATTCACATGGTGACATGATCACATACAGGCAGTCGCAGTTTAGCTGCTGCTTTAAAGATTAAATGGGAAAACTGAAGAAAGGTACTAATGATGTCTGACAAAAACCTGAGAGATTCTTCCTGGGATCCTCTGTGGCCTGTCTTCTCTTGCCTTTCAAGTTGCCAAATAAAAAGCCGTATGCCTGACACAGAGGAAGTTAACATTATAAAAAGGAGCAGAGATGGAAAATGGAGGAAAAAAAGCCTTGGCACAGAAAAGGCATTTCAGGTCTGAGAGAAAATAGATTGCAGCTGCTGCAGACAAAACCTGAAGAGGAAATGTTTACAACCCTGTGCACCCTGCATAGCTCAGCTGGAGCCAGCAGCACGACCTGAAATCTTATTGGTTTTATATTTAGGGAAAATATAATTTTGACCATGACAAATGCAATCAGAAATAAAGGTGGCTGTCATAAAATCGGATCTGAATCTCCTCTGTCAGTCAGGAAATGTACTTTTATGTAAAAATAAAAGTTGTTTTTTAATGAAAGATTCAGACTGACGGGGTTTTAAACAATGACTGGAAATGCAACGACCTGATTCAGAGTCTCTCAGTTTCTCCAAGTGAGTAACGTTCAGAAACCGCAAGATGAAAAGGAAAACAGAAAACAGAACTTTATATCACTTGATTAGCTTATAATGAAACAAGAAGAAAAAGTACATGAATCATCCATCAATGTCTCCATCCTTCCATTAATCCATCGATTTATCCAAGCATCTGTCCGTCCGTCCATTCGTCTGTCTGTCCATCCATCCATCCATCCATCCATCCATCCATCCATCCATCCATCCATTCATCCATCCATCCCTCCATCCGTCCATCCATCCATCCATCCATCCATCTTTTTTACTGTCTGTTTTCAGGTTTTCTATTTATAATCTGTAGAAACAAATTAACAGAGAAGTTTTTTTTGTTTGTTTGTTTGTTTTGTTTTGTTTTTTACCAATCAGCTGAAAAAGGACTGAGACCTGAGAAACTTGGTTCTGGAGAAACTTTTAAAATGTTCTGGAGCCTCAAAATTACAGACATCTGACACATTTATATATTTTTTTACCAACAACTTTTGAAACACTTTTCCGGGTTCTTGCAGAAGATGACAAACACTGAAATGACTTTTCTGATGAGAAATGTCATATTTTGGTGAGAGGGAAACATTGAGTTATGTTTTTCTAATTTTATATTTGTCTGCTTTAATTCACCAAATATCTGGAAGAAAATGAATATAAATAGGAAAAGCTGAAAGGACCTGGACTCGCTACATCTGCTGTCAGAAAAGTTATAGATTTATATTGAAAATAAGATATTTTGAATTGAAACTCAATTAAACTGGATGTGAAATTGTTGCCTTCAACATTGCATGAATAACAGGTTTTCACAGAAATCTGAAACTGTTGCGGTTCCTCCGGGTTTGCACCTAATGGGAATCCTTCAATCATCACCTGGACTGAAAAACTGAACCTTTATCCTTGTTTTTATAATTTATGATATGGTTGAAAGACGAAAAAAAACTAATCTCAAAGACTCCTTTTAAAAGCTGAAACCAAATTACAGCTTTCACCCTCATCCGTCAGGTCAGCTATTTCTCAAAATTTAGCATGAAAACTGGCAAAGCTGAGTGTGTAAAAAAAGGGAAATGTCCGCCTTGATGTCACTCAACATAGCCGTCCAGTGTAAACACTGAAAGTGGGAAGAATATTGCTAGGTGTAAAACACATCTGTCTTTCAGGCTGTTGGTATCAGGCTTCACGCAACAGTAAAAACAGGCTGTTGTCAGATGCACAAACGACCTGGTCTCTGCGCTTCACCTGTACGCTCGACGGTCCGAGCGGCTTCAGCAACCGTCTGGGACTCATCCCTCCTACCACACACCATGAATCACCCTTCAGTGACCCCCGCGGGTTGTAAAATAAGCTGCCACCACATGCCAGGCAGGGGTCAGCCATGTATCAGCTTCTTGCCTCCGTCAGGACTCAAACACACTTGTTTGCATTTCTGAACCACTGTCAGACCAGTTTCCTTCCAGCTCTATGTGCTGAACCGCATCTTTTGCAGTGCCTGTCAAAATTATTCACACTCCTTGAACTTCTCTACATTCTTTCACATTGCAACCACAAAGTTTAATGTATTTCTTTTAGGATTTTAAGTGATACTGCAATACAAAGGAGTGCAAAACAGTAAAGTGGAAAGAAAATGGTTCTCAACTAATTTTAAAGGTACAATTCTTCTTTGAACAGGTTAGGATAGGTTTATGTTCTAAACAAAACATGTTCATTACATTTATTGCAGAAAATCAGTCTTAGGTATTTGCATATATTGAGTTTCTTTCAGAATTGGCTGCTTTAGGGCCTTTTGTTACTTTAAATCCAAATAAGTTGCTGCTAGTCACACCCATTAGCTCAGTAACAGCATTTAAACTGATATGTAAAAATGGTTGTGAACAGCTGTGTAATTATACAACTGTATAAAATCTTTGAATAGCAAAAGTGGAGTCTCCTGAACAACCAACAAGAATGCAGGAAGTGGTTTCGGAATGGTAACCACTTGTCTTTTCCAGCTGCCATTGTACAGCACATAAAGCTGTAAAATTAACAGGCCAAATGTCCTGGAGCTCAGCTCTTCACATATTAAACATAAATATTTATTGTCACAATAGAAAGAGCAAAGAGGAGATGTTAAACCAGCACCAAAAAAATTGCAACTTTTTGAAAAAGGTGCCTCAAAATCGATACTTTTAGGCCATAACAATAACAAAAACAACATTACAACATCCTGGATGTCTTTTGAAGCATCTAGCTTCAAAAGACTTTTGAAGCTAGATGCTTCAAAAGACTTGAGATAGGATGGAGAAACTTAGGGAATGCCTTTACAAGGCCCTAAACCACAAGAAGCTAAACCCAAGTCCAAAACCATAAAAGGTTCTTGAGGAGTCAAATGGAGGCTGGAGCTGCAGTTGTTATGAATCTGCTGAGAGCTGCTGCAAATAAGAAGCAAATAGATTTACAAACTATTGGTTGATAAAGAAACTCAAAGGTGTAGCTGGAGTTTGACATATTTTTGTCATGGTTATTTGTTAATAATGCTGTTAATGAATAAAGTGTTAGTGAGTAAAAAATGAGATTTTTTTTTCCAAAAACAACAGGAATATTTGTTTCCTTTCTAGCAAATTAAAACTGAATGAGAAATGCTGTAATATTTTAAAACAGCACAGTTAGCAACAACATGCTTCAAAACATTTCTACTAATTTATTCAACAGCTTTTCTCTGCAGCTTTCTTTTGCTTTGTTGATTATTCTTTTATGCACATTACAAAACTGACTTTCACACTTCATATTAGAAACTTTGACTTTTACCCTTAGTTTGTGTTAAATAAATGTATATTTCAGAAACTCATTCATGGTGTGTGTGTAGCTGGGTTACATTAGCAACACCCAGTATAAAAACTCACTCCTATAATCCCTTTATGGGTTCAGTGAGGGAATTCCTGCTCCCCATCCCAGTCACAATATTTTCAGTCATACACATGATTTCATTCAACATTAATTGACGGCCACACCTAATAGCTTTATTTCCTGGAATTTTATTCTCCTGCATGTTTAACTAGGAAGGTCACAATGAGATATATATGATTTTTTTTTCAAGCCAGTGAGTTTATTGAGTCAAGATGAGGACATGGATGCAGCTGGGAGAAAATGTTATTTGTTTTCAGTACATAAATCTGGTAAAATCTGCAATACATGATGAAGCATAAGCATTGCTGGTTTCTAACTAATGAAAACCCTAAACTTAGTTTCTAAAAAAACAATTAAATCTGGCCTGATAGATGAGTTCTTGCCAAACATCAACAGCTAGCTAAAATTAGCTCTTTTTTTCAGAATATTCTGGGCTAAAATGTGCATGTATATGAAATGTAAACTAATCTCCATGAGATTACATCCAGTTTATGTTGTGAGGATATTTGCAGGTTTGTTTTGCATGTCCACAGTTCAGAACCACTTCCTTCTAAACTTCAACACCTAACTCGTGTGTTTACTCACGACACTGTTAAACATTTGTACTCCGATCCAAACAGTCTCAAAGAGAAAACTGAATCCTGTCCTGCTGTTTTGCAAAAGCATTTAACCACGTAGTTTACCTTTTTGAGTAGCAGAGATTAAAGAAAATGATAAATGTGAATCAAACACATGTACACAGAAATGACATGAAATAAGCACATTTTAACTGAACTGCATTGGTGTTTCATCTCTGTGAATATTTTGTCTGTTGATTCAACCTCCAAGCAAACAACTTTTTTAAAGAGAGGAGGAGATTTTTTTCTAAATGTTCACACAAATGTTTCATAAACAGTTTTCATTCGCAGTAAGTGAAACCTTGTCAAACTCATTTGGTGCTCTTACAGTCAGTATACAGTAATATCTGGAGTGCCTAAGCTGGCACCACATAATCCATGTTTATACAAGCAAGTGCACAGTCTCCACTTTAACAAGTCTCACTTTTTAATGGGTATATCCTGGTGTTAAATGTCGGCAACGTGTTTTCCCTGGCTGTGACGAAGCCGGGACATAAACATGCTATTCTGGCTGTACCTATAATCGTTCTATTAATAACACCTATAACGTCTGAGTCTCGTTCTGCGGCAGAAGGGTGAAAGAGTATTTACTGTGTGCAAACACAAACCGTTTCCAGCCACCACACGTTGTTAATCTCCCACTACACCTCAGACCTTCACAGCCCATTTGGGTCAGACTGTTTTAGCGCTTCGCAGTCAGAGGGCACGCTGCTGCCGGTACCACCGGTGTCCCTTGTGGTCCGGGTCGCCACCGCATATCCGGGGATATACCTTTCTGACCAGACGAGCTGTAAAGTCTGCCAAACGTGAGCACCAATATGCAGACTCCTGTTTTCTTTTCATCAGTGCTATCAAGGCCCCCTAAAGCTGATGTTGATTTTTAGGGATATTTATGCTCCTGATGATGCACAATATGCTGCCAGATGTTGACAGTTACAGTAGCTGAGATTCCATTAGCCATAAAATAGCGCAAATTTAAATTATGAAAATAAATTTGCTTAAAGGAAACACACCAATTTCGAAAAAAAACTCTGATCAAATGTTTTTGCTGTTGCTTGAGAGGGTTTTTTTGGCCGCATCCAAATGGATGTATTTGGTAAAACTGCAATGGAAACACTTTTTTTGCGTCACACAAGTCACGTGGTCAACAACCGGATGTTGCTACTGGCGAAAACAACAGAATACAACAGGAAGTGGTATAAGGAGGATGGTTAGTTTTGGGGGGGATTTTTTCGGATAACGTGCAGCTCACAACATCCCACAGTTCACAAAAAAGTTGTGTGTCATTGGAAAGTGTTGAATCCACAGCTCTTTCCCCAAAACGTTGCATACATAGACGCTCCCACGTATTAGAAACTTGTCGCTCCAATGCCTGAATAAGTCACCGACATCTCTTCTGATGGCTGATAGACGAATATATCTGATGATGTGATTTTCATTTAATTTCTTATTTGACAAGTTTGACAACATTATAATATAAACTTTTGCACACATTTGTAATGGAAACTTCCAGTGACATTAAAAAAACAATTTTGCATATGCGGTGTTTCCATTAAATAAGGAAAGAAATGAAAGTCGCATGTGAATAAGTTCAGCAATAAGTCATTAAAAATAATGCTGCCCCATCCTACCATTTCCTGTTGTCTTCTTCATGGTTTTCTCCAGTGAAAACATCCAGTTGTGGATCATGTGACCTGTGATCCAATTTCAATATGGACAAAAAAAAAACTCATTCCAGTGCCAAAACCTTTCACCAAAAAACTAGAATCTTTTCAAAATTTCCATGTTTCCATTAAGCAAATTTATTTTCAAAAATGTCAAATTAGTATTTGATCAATGGAAAAGCAGCTAGTGGCAGCTTTCTTTCCAAAGAGAAAGTAGAAAAAGTTATTTTGTGTCCAAAGTCAGAGGTCATGCTTAATAGAAACGTCCAATTTGATGTTTAATATGGCCAATAATTGTGCTAAATGTAGCATAGCAGGATTCCAAGAATGTGCAAAGACAGAAGTTTCATTTCTTTCAATCCATTTTGACTGTGGTAATGAAATCAGCAAGCCTTTGAGCATTTCTAAGTCTTAATAGAAACAGAAAACAATGTGAACTGTTTCTTCCAGGCAGATTATATTTTCTTTATAATCCACGTTTCAAAACATCTTTCATATTTGACCTTCTCCACAGTATCTATTTTTAAAAACTGTCTTACAGCCTTTATTATGCTAAAAGTTGTGAAATAAAATATATTTGATGGAGAAATAGGGCACCAAAATAGATAGCCGGCTTTGTTTGTATAAATAGATTAGCCTTATTAATAGTAAACTAGTTTCTGTCGGTATCTTCAGATTATTTTTTTCTCTACGTTCTTGGGTAATGTATGACTAGATTGACCCCTGAGATTTTTAATGTATAGCAAATTATAGATTAATGGGGAAAGAAAAGATATTTAAATTGTTGACAACCATTTAGATATAAAGTAGACAATTATGTGTTCACCTTTCTCAAAAACAGCGAAAAATAAATGTTTGTTTAATTTGAACTTCAATAATCTTAATCTTGTCAACCTTAGATGTTGTTTTAGTTCATATTTATACAAAAATGTCAAAAATCCACCAACATTTAAGGAACCCTACACATGTGAAGGACTTGATGACTTTCTCTATGATGAATCAGAAATATTTTTTTCTCTTGCACAGTTCTATTGTTCCTTTTCAGCAACATGTGTGCATCAGATGGTTCACACATGAGCCGCTGCTGATCCGAACCAAATTACTTTACAGATTTTCTGATAATTGCTCACAAGAGAAAGCTGAGTGACAAGGAAACAGAAAACCCAGTGATGGCGCTTTGGTGCGGTAAAAAAAGCATGTTTGTTTGTGTCCTCTGTTCGCCAGCTGAGAATTTACGAGCCAAACAACAAAAGAAAACATTCTCAGGTGCTCCTATTAGCAGTGTTGATTACAAGGTTTTGAAAAATGGACAATTACTGCAAAAATGTGACCAAACAAATTTAAGCACATGTGATGCACATATGGGACAGCAGTAAGAAAAAAAATGGGGGAGAGGACCGGAGCTTAATGAATGGGTTTTAGTGAACAATACTGGAAGGAAACCAAACCAAATGCAGGTTTGGTTTCTTTAAAACAAAGACTGGAAGGCGATCCACACACATCCAGTAGTTAAAACCTCTGAGCTGAGGAAGGTGGGAGAAGATGGGATGGCTTTAGTCCTCAAGGAGGTTCCTGGTATCTGCTGATAGGACTCCCCGCCTACAGGCAGAAAAATAAACTCTGAGTTAGGATGAGAGCAGAAGAGTTTCCTCCACAGATAAAAGTCCTCCAGGAAAATGTTTGGGCTAGATAAATCCAATAAAATGATGTATGTAGTGTCAGTGTTTAAACTGGAAATTAAGACTAATTTAATTTGCTTTAATCTGGTGTTTGAAGTGATATCTCAGAAACTACAAAGATGTAGATAAATGGAAGTGAAAATGGTGGACATGAATGTTTTGGCTCATATGAACTGGTGATGCAACAGAAATTCCCAATAAATAATAATTATTTAAGAAAACTGATTAATTGTGGGTAATTCATTGAAAGCACCCCATAAAATTCACTTTAAACAACAACGACTTCCAAAATATTCTACATTTTGTCACATAACTACAAACTACAATTTATTTTATGGGGATTTTATGAGACAGTCAATGTTACACATAATTATGTAGAAGTAAAATGATGCATTGTTTTCATTTTTCGCTAATACAAATCTGTACAGTGTGGCGTGCATTATAGTCTCCTGATTCATTTGGCTGCAAACAGATGTACAATTATGCAATCGTACATTTTTGAAAAGCAGAAGTAGAGCCTCCTGCGCAACCACATGCAAGTGGTTTCTGGATGGTAAATCAACAACAAAAAACTTCTCTTTTCCAGCAGCCATTGTACAGCAGTAAAATAAGCTGATCAAATGTGCTGGAGCTCAGCTTTGGTTGTTAGGCGATGGGCTGGGCTTTGCTTGGGTTGCTAGTTAACGGGGCTGGGCTCAGGTGAGGTTGCTAGGTAACAGGGCAGTGGCACCAGAAAACATAAACTTATTGGCAAAAAATGGTTGGGTGGATTTTTAAGTACCTGGGCTGTTTTTAGATGCAGTAAAAACCCAAATGGAAGTGTAAAAAAGTCCAAAATGTGAATTTTGCATAATAGGTCCCCTTTAAAGCTCTTCTAAAGGAGGAAGGGGGTCTGTAAATGAGCATGTGCTTTCAAAGCAAATGTCCCTACTGCACTTCTTCACCATAAAATATATATTTTAGGCTGAGTCTGAGGCTGTTCTTGGAAAAGAGATTCAGTCTAATGACTGGGGTCTCATCCTGCTCCTAAAAACGCATCCAAACAGCACTGTTAACACTTAAAACAAATCTGACTGCCTGACAATTCTCAGACGCAGTTGAGCTCCATGCATGCCAGAGCAGGACTTATTGTGACAGCAGACCTCAAAGATAGCATTGCACAATCTGGCATTGGTAACCAAAACCATCAGGGCTCACATAACTGTCACAGTCGGAGTCAGCAAAATTCTTCAGCCTGGTTGGAGTTTTTAAAAATATTCACTTTCAGGAGCCAAAGAAGTGTGATTGCATGTGGAGGATATCTTATGGAAAAGCACCAGGGGGTAATTCAAACATGACCCCAACAAGTTCAATTTAATATAAAGCAGCAAATGTCTGAAAGGAGCTTCTGTCATGTCCAGACAATGTGAATCTGCGGTTTCCATAAATCATGTCGGAGCTGGTAATGTGTTTTATCGAGGCTGTTTCCTCCGTGTTTCTGACAGTCACTGCTCCTCCAGAGAAATTTCCGCCCTTGCTCAGCTCTGCAGGAATCAAAAGGGGGAAAAGCAGTCTGCATCATCTGCTCTCAATCAGAATAATTATCCTAAGAAATGCAATGCAGAGCCTGAGCGAGGTGAGGGGAATGAAGCACAGAGGCTCTTGGCGAGCGCCTCCTCCAGTCATTATTAGTCATTTCTTTGCTGCTTTGGAAGCGGACCTGGAGGAGGCCCAGCGCATCCAGCAGACAGACAGAGAAAAGGCACAATGAGACTGATGCTAAGAAAAGATCAGCCGTCTCTGACCTCTATTGAAGCAAAGAGCATTAGCATTATGTGAGGGACCAGTTGCTGGGGACTTTAGGTCAAGGTACCTCGAACGCCGCCCCTCCATTAAAATATGATTCTATTCTCTTTCCTATGAATATTTTGTTTTGCTTTGTTATTAAAATGCATTGTGTTTCACTGAACATTCACATATATGTTGGTAACTATTCTGGCTGAGAGTGAAATGAGTTTAGTAAGGGATCAGTTTTGAACAGGCGCTTAGGGCAGCTTTGGGTCCTAAGTTTCTGTGTTGAAAAACGTAAGCTCAGTAGAACATAGCAGCCATATTGTGACGCAGTTCGGGTTTGTGAATGTTGTTTGTATTTTCAGAAAAAAAGTAAAGTAAAGAAAATTTTCAACCACCAACCTCAACATCAGTTTTGTGCGAGTGTGAAACAATTTTGTTCAGAATCGCAGGATGTCTCTTATCCAGGATTTGGTAAAACACTGAACAAATCATACGACAAAGAATAAAGCCATAGCATTACGGGAATAAACTTGTACAAGAATAAAGCCAATTCAGAATGAAGTCGCAATATTATGAGAATAAACTCACACGACAATAAAGTGATAATATTACCAGAATAAAGTCAAAATAATAAGAGAATAAGGTATAGTTTTACAAGAATACACAGTTGTATATTGAGGATAAAGTTGTAATATTATAAGAACATAGTTATAGTAGTACTAGAATAAACTTGTTTGAGAATAAATGTTAAGTGTAAAGTCGTCGTGTTACGCTATTTTGTTAATGTTACTGTATTCTGGTAATATGTGTTTATTCTCTGAATATTATTACTTCATTCTTGATATATTGACTTTATTCTGTTCTTATCATAACTTTATTCTCATATTATTATAACTTTATTTTCAGATTATTTTTTGTACTATTTTTATAATATTTTCAAAATATAGATTTTATTCTCATATTATTATGACTTTATTCCTCATTATTTTGTCTTTATTTAATTTCCTTTTGGATCACTAAAGTATTTTTTTATTGGATTTTTTTTTTTTTTGTATGACTTTATTCTCGTATGATTTTATTTGTGTAATTTTATGACCATCATAAGGAAGATGTGAAGGCTTTTCCCAGAGCGGTCAGAAAACTCCTTTGAACATCAAACCCTGCAGGAGGACGAAGTGTTGAGATCCTGTCAGGATTTGTGAAAACTTCCTGCAAGAGTTTCTTGGACTTTATTTTTTCCAGCTTAATTGCAAAACAGCTTTTAAACTGAAACCTCAAATATTTTACAGTGAACAATAGAGAAATAAAAAACTGAAACAATTATGTGACTCTGTTGCCCATTAAGTTTTCATTTTAAGAGCATTTTGGCAGAAATACAAGTCCACAGAGGACAGGAAGTCACCCTGAGTAAAAAATGATGTTCTGAATTTCTGGATCAACCCTGAAAGTTTAACCAATCTGAAATATCTGGAACAATTAGACTGGCCTGTTTTATAAGTACGAATAGCTGCTGCACGCTCTCCATAAAATACACATTGATAGTTGGAAATTATGTGGAAATATGTGTTTTAGTTTGTCTTTACATACAGGTCGTCCGAGTTCTGTTTGCTCACATTTAGAATAATTACAACATCTATCAGAATGAACTCACTATTATTTGTTGTCATCGCTGTGCGAGTTGAGTTTATTGATTTAATTGAAATAATCTTTTGAGTACTTGGTTAACACCAGATTGTTATAATTAGGTCCAGATATGATAAACTAGCATCTGTCCAAAGTTAAATGAGGTCATAGGCTGATTTTTTTTTTTTTTTTTTTTTTTATTCAACCATGACTGCAACTGTTAACTAGAAGTTAAGGAGCCAAGTTGAAGCAACCACAGAAAAAAGGTTAATACTCTATTTATTACTTGATTATTACTCAATTTATTTACAGATAAAATATGCTTTAACTATTTTATAAGCTCAGAAAATGACTCAAATAAGTAAATTAGCTTCAACTTGTGTCTCTGTTAAGATAACATTTAAGCTATGAAGAAATGTTATCATTTTCTGACCGTTTCTGATAAAAATAAATATTACATTATGAATACTTCAGCTTTATTGTATTTGTAAATATTACAGGGTTTTTTTGAGAGAAGAAGGGCATAACATTGTCTATATAAACTGTTGTGTCAACTATTTATTTCTTCCTCAAATTGTGCCTTTTTGAAGATGATTTTACTCTAACTCTAAAAAAAGCCATGAAACTGCAGCTGAGTTCTGTTTAGTGTCATTTAAGAAAAATTGTTTAGCTTATGAAAAGAATAAAAATCTCTCCCAGAAAAATAACAGCACTTTAATCAAACAAGACCTGTCCCTGAAATGATATAAAGATACACTGTACGATCTTCAGATTACCTGTGTAATGAGCTCCTCATACAACATGTTTGAGTTTTCCACCAGGGAACCCAGATCTGTCACCGTGTCTGCATCCAATGATGTTACACTGCATACAAAACAGGTTTTAGATGTGGCTAAGGGGAAACAAATAACTGCATTTTTTATTAACAGCTTAGTGGATTCATATCCACCCACCTGCCAGGCCTCTCTGCTTCCTCTAGAGGGCGCAGGAGACTCTGTGTTGGACCGCCGTCATGTGAGCTCTTCTTCTGTTCCCCAACCTTCTTCTCCAAAGTGCTGACCTGATGCAGGAGAGTTTGTCTCTCCTCCATCAGACAGTCTTTGAATCTGTGGAAGACACAAAAAAAATAATAATAAAAATCCACCAATCTTTGGTCACTGACCAGATTAACTATTTTTACAATACTTTCCAGAAAGTTAAAGGTCACTTTTCTCGAATGCATAGATAACTTTTTCTTATTTCTTTCCATGTAGATTTGCTTTTGGTGAAACAAGCAGTGACGTGCAGTCAGTGGAGCCAGATGAGGCACCTGTAGTCCTGATAAGTAAAAATAAGACCATCCAAAGTAAAACATGCTGGCAATGATGAGAGTCCACTTGAATTGTCTATACATTGTTTTTATTATTGGTAATTTCAACATTTTTATGGCCAAAATCAAGAAGGCCAGGTTGAGGCATGTAGTGCATGTCCATTGCTGTCTGTCTTTATACCACCAAGGTACTTGTTTAATTACACATTTTCTGCATATGTTGAGGTTACACAGTCTGTTTGATATATTTAATAAATGTGAACGACTTATTTAGTCTTTCTGATCGGCTATAAATGTGCAATGAAATGTGTGGCTGAGGCAGAAAGTACCATGCCTCCCTGATAGGGGGCAGTGTAGATACAAGTGCTTTTCTTCAATGCATTGAAAAGAATGAAAACAGTCGAGGGGAATAGCAAAACCATTCTGGGTCACTCTCTTTGGCTGCCTGATTTTTGAAAATTAAAGGAAAATGAGAAACAACAGAATGACAGAGATAGAGAAGGATGGGTGCATGAACATTATAAGACATAAAGGTAAGATCACACACAATTTTCAATTTTAATCAGAAAAGTGAGAAATCTGCCATAGGAAACATCGAAATACATTTAAAAAAATGTGACCTTGTTAAATATTATTTTATCTTTTCTTGCTGATGTAATTAGTTATGGTTAAAATGTAGCTTCTATATTGAATTTTGGATTTGTACATCCGACTTTGCTGGAGTCTGTGCCTCACCAGTCATGCAGGTCACCTTATGTCACTGGAAACAAGTCACTTATAGGAGTAAAGTAGGAGATTATAAGTCAATTATTAATAAAGCCCAATCCTTCAGATTTTATCTGGAATTTTCTGCAAAATTCTAGAAAAATGTTCTGTAAGTTCTGCAAAGTTCTATGTACCAGAAAAGTTTTGAGAAGCAAAATTTGAAAGAGCGCTTTAAGGTTCTGTTCAGTCCCATGAAAGTCTAGCATTCTTGTTTTTCTGTAACTTGCAATAAACCAAAAATTGTACCATGTCACAGAAATTTATGTAAGCTCTTAACATTCATAAAAAATGTTTGACAAATTACATGTAAAGCTTTATCTTTATTTCACATATTCCAGTTTTTTAACTGCACCTTTAAAACCCAGGAACTCGACTTTGTTTTCCTCCAGCTCCTTCATTGTTGTGGTTTACTCTCTCCGCTGTCATTAATTTTGTTTACAGGCTGCAGGTTTCTGCTTTTATTAGCCAGGAGAGCGCTGCCCAACTCCCAGCTCAGAGGAATGGATTTATTTTCAGAGGTTTGGGAAAGTTAAGAAGGAACACAGTGAAATTAATAACAATCTGAAGGAAATAGAAGGATTTAGTCAGTAATGTTTCTCTAAATCTGCACATTGTTAGCATGTGGTTTTGCAGCATAATGTGTTGTCACTTTAGTCTTTAAACAAACTAAAGCATGTGTATGCACAGCAGTTGTGTTTTTTTTTTACTTTAGAGAACTGATATTGGAAATGGTCATGTTTTTGGCAGCAATCTGACATAAAATAATATGAGAATAGTAGGATTTAATTGTGTTGCCATGTTTGTTTTATTGATGTGAACAATCCCACCTTTTGACACAACGCATCCAGTACTTCTGTTGCTGACAGAGCAACTCGAACTGCTCTGCCGTCTCCTGCAACTTACTCAGGCTCCCTTTATTCTCCTGCTGCAGTTCCTTCACCTTTAAAATACATTTTAAATAAATAAATGTGATCATTTTTATTTCCCCCTGATACCAGGATGTGATAAAAACAATAAACTCAGGAAGCAGTGATTATTTCAAACTGCAAATATAGATTAGAATAACGACTTGTCATGCAGAAAGATGAGTGAGAGCGGCAAAGTCTGACATAATCTTCAATTCCCAGGGCTTTTGCAATATTTCCCTGGCTTGATCCCTCGCTAATAAATGATCTTATTAAGTTTTCATTGACTCTGCGGTCTGCTCCGCTGTTCTCCTGGCCATCTGTGGATGTCTCAAAGGAAGGTTAATTACATAACCGGATTGTTTGCTGCTTGATGGACTGGTTGAAGCCGAGGCCAACACGGGGGCCAGTCTTTGAAGCTCACAGTAAATAATAAAAACCATAAATCTACATGGTCCACAAATATACAGATGCACTAAAGCAAACCCAACACCAGTAAAGTCTGGTAAGTTGACATTTTTAAAAAATATATGTCTGTGGTATAAATTTGAGTCTTGAGCATGCAGGTTTCCTTATAATTACTTCCTCCATAAAACAGTCTAAATTAACTGTAAAATTGTTAAAGTTCTGCTAATTGCTGATTGTTTTATGTTGAACAACGTGTCCCTATTCTGACATCTGGTGGACAAGAATGACATTGCAACTCCCACACTGATACTTGAAGATTTTTTTATTTTATTTTTTCACAAAAAGTGGCTTTGTTTATACAGTGAACTACTGAAACTCAATGCACTGCAAAAATACAAAATATTAGTTTAGTTTAGGGTTTAGTTTCTAGTGAGAATAGTGCACTTGAAGACAAAACTAGCTTACAAGTAACTTTTAAGATACATCAGGTGGTTTCAAGTTAATAATTCCTTTAATTTTAAAATTTATTTGTTCCATTGACAGATTATTTCACTTATAACATGGGGAGAATCTTGTTATAAGTGAGCCTAGTTCAGTTTTAAGAAATTATTAACTTTGTGTCACTTGTAAGCTAGTTTAGTCCTATTTCAAGTGTACTAAATATCTGCACTAGAAATTAGATTAAAAATACTTGGTAGGATTTCATGTTTTTGCAGTGTGTAAAGACTCCTAGTCTTCCTTTGAGAATCATTTCTTCAGATCTTGTTTCTAAAGACTTTTTGGGGATGAAAACCTCACTGTTGTTTAGAAAGATGTACAGAAAGGATCTCACCTCCTCCAGATGAGTTTTGCGGAGGTCTTTCAGCTCTTCTGTCAGACAGTCGTTGGTTTCCTGCAGCTCCTTCAGCTGCACCAACTTACTGCTCATAGCAACCACAAAACACAGATACATTTGTTTTTCAGCTATGGTACCCAAACTTCTTGTTTTCAGTTGAATACAATGAAAAAATAAATTTAATTTAACATACACAATGCTAATGTTCAATTGCTAGGAGCTAGCAGAATTTGATGAAACATAAAAACAGTATTAAGTGAACTGAAGTTTATTAATAGTTGCACGTTTTTATTACTATTTTATTTAAAGTCAAGTAAATCAATAAGAAAGGTGACAACGGAGAGTGTAAGAAGTCCAGCTTCATCAATACTTTTTGATATCGATCACATATCTACTGTGACTTATGTAGTTATTGATTTATTTTCCAATCCTAGTTTTTCTGAAGGTTTTTTTAAACCTGCAGACTGGTTTTCGACTTGAATAAGGATGCTGCAACCAAATCAGATACAAGAACAAAACCACTGTGATCAGAGAGCAGTTCTTCAACTTTAAGTTAGGTACTATTGGATCCCCTATAGAGAAGAAAACAAGGAATTGAAAATTTGCATCAAAGCATGTGGTCTCTCAATTCATGTTGGATATCGTTACCAATCACATGAAAGGCATTTGATAGCCAGAGATGAACAGTTCGTTCTTAGAATAAAGAACAAATGCTGAAAAGCTGCTGAATAAACTCTTACAGGAGCAGCATTAGAGTTCAACATGAGGCAGCAAAGACGGTGCAAGCAAAGCAACCTGAGGTCGAACTAAAGCCTCAACATCTTGACATCAATCAAGGTTTTTAATTAATGTTTTGTTGTGTTTTTAATCAGATTACTTCTACATGAAATTATGGACCAGAACTTCCTGGCAGGAGAGATACTGCACCTCAACGTTTCTGGTTAAATAAAATAAAAAAGGCAAGAAAGACAAGACAGAAACTGTAAAGTGTTACAAACACATTTCTGACAGTGTTTGAGTGCCTATGGCACCCACAGTCTGGGAATAACACGCTCCAGCTAGGGATTTAAGAGTCACAATGCATCATTAAAAACAAAAATAAATCTAAACATTAAACTGACAATTTTACATTTTATAGTTTGTTTTAATTCATCTGAAAATTAAAGAGTGTTTTAAAGCCTGTAGTTTTTTAGGGTAGTTGATTTACAGCTTGATTCAGTTTTCACTAAATTGATGCGTTTTTCTCCAGCTGTTTGATCTCGTTTAGTTCAAACAGCTGGAGAGACACACAGGAATGTGCTGGAATCAAGCTGTAAAAATTTTATATTCGGATGAACAGTAATGAAATGATGAAGTACTGGAGAATATATAAAAGAGAGTCAAATAAATTTTTCTAAAAACAAAATAGCAGCTTTCTCTTCTCTTAGCTCTCTTCTAATAAACTCTGGTGTAAAACTGATTATAGATCAGATTAAAAGTGATTAAGGGTGTTTTCATCATCCCTGTTAGTCCAGAAGACTCGGTTCAACTGGGGACGTTTGAACCAGCTGCTGTGGTTCACTTTGACTCTGCACTGTCAAACCAACCAACCCCCTTGAAAAACCTGTTCATCTCCTCACCTGTGGGGGCGCTGCACCAACAACCTCTGAAGGAAACAACACAAAAACTAGTTAAACTAACCAGAGTTCGGTTAAAACAGACTAAACAAGGCTGGTGTGAATGCATCTGTGCTTACAACCACATTTCAGAAGCAAACAGAGCTGAAATGCATCTACCTGCGCAGCTCTGCATGCAGTCTGTCTGTCAGCGCTGCTCGACGCTGGGCCTCAGCATGCAGCTCCTCCACCAGGCCCTCCAGCTGCACCTCAGAGCCTT
Organism: Alfaro cultratus; assembly: GCA_903066825.1. Taxonomy (NCBI): domain Eukaryota; kingdom Metazoa; phylum Chordata; class Actinopteri; order Cyprinodontiformes; family Poeciliidae; genus Alfaro; species Alfaro cultratus. Next base: position 13,280 of record CAEFZX010027490.1, on the reverse strand, counting down.
GCAGACACACCAACTCTGAGTTGACCTGCTGCAGCAGCTCCACATCCCGGCGACTCTCCTCCGCCAGCAGGACCATCCGTTGCTGCAGGACGTCCACCAAGTTCTGCAGGAGACACTGAAGGACATGAGTAACACTCATTCCTGCAAAGTTTTCAGCAGATTTAATTATGATTCAGTAGAGACTTTGAGATTTCACTAAAATATCAGCACAACTAATTTAAAAAGTGGCATAAGAGAGCCTTAAAGTCTAACTGAATGGGACAAGCCTCAACCTGATGTAGAGTTTGTTTAGAATGTTATAGTCACACTTTTCAAGGTAGAAAATTTGAAAAGCTTTGTTGTTTTTTTTGCATGACTTCTTCACAAGAATTTTCTATGTATTCAGTGCAAACTTTGATGTTACGGATATTTGAAATAATGAGACCAAAATATTTAGATTTTACTGCATTAACATTCTAATCTACTGTGATAAAATGAAATAGAAATTTAATAAAATTCAAAGAAAGATTTATGCTTAAACAGTGAGCAAATTTCTTTAAAAGGAACTTTTAATTAACTTTGTTGTTAATATAATTGAAAAACAGCTGATTTCTTCAGTTTCATCTTTTTTTGTGCCATACTTATATGTTTTAAATCATAAGATTAACTTTAGTATTAGACACAGATGACCTATTAAACTCATAATGAAGTTTTCAGATGATCTGTTCACATATTCAAGAAAAAACAGCAACCTGGTTCTGTAATTTTTTACCAGGGATGCCAGCAAGTGTGAAGGGGACTAAATATCTCTACAACCACATCTAGAGTGAATGGATATTTTCTTCAATGAAGAAGTTTTTCTTAAAGTTCATCTAGACCAGGGGTGCTCAAGTCCAGTCCTCGGGAGCTACCGTCCTGCAACTTTTAGATGCAGCCTTACTCCAACAGACGGGGATCAGCTCTGAACACGCCTGCTAACGAGCCATTCATTTGATTCAGGTGTGTTGGAGCAGGGATGCATCTGAAAGTTGCAGGATGGTAGCTCTCGAGGACTGGACTTGAGCACCCCTGATCTAGACTTTTATTGTAACTTGGTCACAAGTTTGGGCTTCGATAACAGCAAAGACCCCCCAAACAAACCTAAAAAAACAGGGCAATATTTGGTATAAAGGTTTAAAATGAATGCTGCATCATCTGATAATGATTCCCCATCAGGGAGAACCTCATGAGTCCACCTGCTGCTGACGGATCCTGCAGATGAGCCGGTCCTGGTTTATCCTGAGCTCCAGGTTCAGCTGCTCCTGCTGCAGGAGACGAGAGGTCACAGCTTCCAGTTCATTCTGCAGCTTCCTCTCCTTCTCTCTGGACACCAGAAATTCTCTTTCAAGCACTGCTGCAGCCAAAGAAAGACAACACCACAGTCAGTTTAACACACCAAAAGATGGTGCAAGTAAGCAGCTTTATTGTTCTTAAAAAGTAGCTCAAGACAAGACAAGGCAAGTTTGTTGCTTTTCAAGGCATTTTACAAAGACACTGACATTTTATTATGATGAAATGTGAGATGTACACGTAAATGTGAAAAAATAAGATGCTTGATTCAGTGTAATCCACATGCTTATTGAGGAAGAGGAATTCCCTGAAAAGTTAGCAACTTGTCTCGCCTTCTTTAGACTGATAACTTTTTTAACAATTTGCATTGAATTGAATTTGCCACCATGATTTTTCACCCTCTTTGGATCAGATCCACTTAAATGCTAAATGGATTCATTTTAGCTATCAGTTGTGGTCCATTAATGTGACGCCACGGCGGTGAGAAACCGTTTCAAAGGCAAAACAATGGGTAAATTACATCATATTGGAATACATGTAACTTCATTTGAATCTTTCTGTATGACAGGATTGAATTAATTATATATTTCTGAATTTAAATCCTATTTCTCTTGTGAAGTGCGTTGAGAGGACAATTGTTGTAAAATGGCACTAAATGAATGAACTAAATCAAACTGAATCTAACTTACTGTTTTCCCAATGTTAAGAATGAAAAATAATGTTTTGGCAATGATTAAGATTTAAAAGGGAATTCAAACATGGAGTGATTGAAAGCTATAAAGGAGCTTGAATATTTAAAATCTGATTGAAACCTTTGTGATGGCAATTTACCTACTTCTGTGTTTTGTTTGGATTTAATTGTTGATTCTCTGTGTTTTGTTAATATTTGCTATACTAAAGCTATAAAAAGTGGAAATGGTTTATGTTTGTAAAGGTAGACACTTATAAGAAGAGTAACTCACACAGCTCACACTTGCCTAAAAGTTTAGAAAATAAGGATGCGCACTGCAAAAACATAAAATATTATCAGATATTTTTGTCCAGTTTTTAGAGTAAATATTGTAGTGCACTTGAAATAAGACAGAAAAAAAATTACAGGTAAACATTTCTAACATTCCTAGAAAATGTTATTCATTTAAAATTGTTTTGTAATTTGTTTTAAACTTATTCATTTGTGTAATCAGATTTTATTGTGTTGCAAATTTCTGAAAATGAGATCTGGATGTCAGTGGGAGTTTACCTGGTTAAATAAAGAAAAGAAAAAAGCAGCTTTTCAGCTATAAATGTTTTAAGTAAATAATATCTTGCTGTTGATGAAAAAGTACAAATTATCTCGCTTAGTGAAAAAAATCTACAAGTGCTTTTCTACCAATATTAAGGAATTATTGAGTTAAAACAAGCTGCTATTGCTGAAAAGTTACTTGTAAGTTTGTGTGCTTTATTTCAAGTGTACTAAGATATTTGCAATAGAAACTCGACCAAAAATACTTGGTATGATTTTGTATTTTTGCAGTCTACACTTTACATCCAGTAAACTAAGTAGGCAGTTTTAATCTGAAAGTCTCACCCTGCATGACTTACCCTTGTCATGAGCCAGGCGGGTGCATTTGGCGGTCAGGTACTGGATCTGACTGTAATCCTCGTCCCTCTGGGCCCTGAAAAACCTCTTCATTGCTTGTCTGTCCGTTCCCGACTGCTCCAGATCTAAAACTCTCCCATCCTGATCCTTTCAGGTTGCGAGATGTGGGTGTGCTGCGTGGTCAGGAAGGACACGGTGTGCACATTTCCAGCAATGTCTAACTTCCTCACAGCTATGAGCTTAAAGGAAACTCATACCTGCAGTGTGCGGGTTGCTGCAAGCACTGTGTTTTGTCTCCATGAATGCTTGAATCATAAGAAAGCCACACCGTCACTTGCTTCAATCCTACAATTATAGACGTGATTTGATGCGTGGAGAAACTGTTGCCCCGGGCAGAGAAAGGGCTGAAAGAGTCGGGCAAGTTGTGTCTAGCAGCAGGTTTGAAAGCTGCAGCCTCAGGTCAGAGCTTCATGATATGGGATTGAACAAAAACAAAAAAACTAAACCTACACTAAAAAAAAAGATTAAAAATGTATTATTGTTGTGTAACATTATAGAAAAACTTGAGATTTGGTTATTTTTTCACCCTTTTGGCAGCAGATGTTTTGCTATAATTCAAGCCCTGAGGTAAATATTTCATACCTTACTGCCACTAAAACATGTCTCTGTCACGTGATTTCATGTTATCTGCAGTCTGGGAGAAACATTTCTAGGAATGGTTTCACCTTCTGGCACTTATTCACTTCAACACCTGGTCATTACAATGAGAAAATGTGGTAATTTTGGAGTTTTCTGAGAAAACACAAAGAAAATCCTGATCAGTCCATTAAAAAATAAGTTCGAAATGTTTCATTTTTCTATATTTGTTTGTAGTTTATGGACAAAAAATACATTTTATTCAAGATTAATGGTCGTCGTTTGAGGCTGTTGTGGATTGCAGGCAGACTGAATCGCATAGAAAAGTATTTTCTCAGTAATTAAGATAAACTCATAAATCACAAAGAATAATTGCATCCTCATAGTTAAATTCTTAAAGTGGTTATTTATGTTCATTTTGATGATTTATGGCTTAAAGATAAGAAAAACAACTTTTAAATTCCCTGAAAAAATTAATTTAATCTAAAAACAATAAATAAAACCTGCAGTAAAGTAACTCCATGCATAATTATTTAAAGGTGTATTTTTTTTTTTTTACAAAACACACAATTTTGAGGGGAAAAATCTTGATCCACAGAAAATATTAATAAAACAAATACTGAAATAATGCAGGATTTTAACATAGGAAGATCACATATTACATACACTTTTCACATCCATGTGTTTAACAGGTTATGGTCATTTTTTATTTATTACAACATTTTAACATAATATCTATAAATATTTGTTAGACAACTTATTTATTTGCTGGAATGTGATGCTTTTGTGAAGTTCACAAACTTTGTAATATATTTATCTATATTTATTGATAAAGCTGCATAACTGTGAATCTCTGTGTATAGGTTGTAGCATATAACATTGTGAAACTAAATTTACCAGCACAAAAAGTTCATTATTTCAATTTACATGAGTAGTTGGATTTTAGATTTGCAGTCATAATTAAGTTTTGGTTTGATTAAGTTTAACAAATTTATGAAATCACAATAACTTAAAATGTAAAGTGTCTGGAGAGGATGAAATATGTTGATTTAAGACACTGAATGCCTGGTGTAATTCCTACTTCCTGCCGGTAGAGGGAGACAAAACTCATTCAATGAGAAACTTAACTTTATTATTACTTACGTTTCACTGTCCTGTATCTTTTTGGGTGAAGTGAATAAGCTTTTTAATATAATTGCCACTTTACTCTTGGAATGTGCAGCTTCATATAATTGGTCTAATGGCTCCAACACACCTGTATCAAATGCAAATGGCTGTCTCAGCTCCAAAGTGTGTGTAGCGATTTAGAAATTATTTCTGATGACATAAGAAGCTTTGAAACAATAAGAAATCCCAAATCCCTCTAAACGAAGTAACGAACTCTGGTAAAATATGGCAAGCAGTCTGTGGTTAGCAGAGCATGAAAACTAGGCAGCTATCCAGTTTCAGTGTCTGTATTAGTAAACTAATCACTTTTTCCTTTAAGATTCCATTAAAGGCTGATCAAATCAGAACTTTTCCTGAAATGCTTAATGTCACAAAATGTGATTGAATGTAGCGCATCTGAAATCTTGTGTGATGGAGGGTATATTTAGTCGGATTTTCAGATTTCTCAGTAGTAAATGTTGCAAAGTTGGACGCATTATTAGTCATTCAACAGAGCGGATGTTCAAAAATGGCATTTATTAAAAATAAAAAAAGGAAAAAAGAAAAGGAAATCACCATGCTGACCGTCGTTCTTTCAACACAAGCGTTGTAGACTAAAAAAAAAGGAACCGAGCGTTGACTCGACAAAATAAATAAATACAATATATCCTCTCATCATCATGAGCAACAGAAACAAACAGAAAAACACAAAAACCCATCCCAGAGCTTCACACCAGCCTCTGTCACATCAAAGGGCTTTCACAGCAGACTATGAAACAAAATAAACTGGAGAACATTTAACTTATTGAGCTTAAAACTGGAAACATACAGATGTTCACAACTCTGGAGGTCACCCTGCAGATGGACTTGCATACAACAAAACATCGTTATAGTCAGTAGCAGCTATTTTTATTCAATGTTTTTAACAGAAACTATTAAGATTGTGTGAAGTGAAGCTTTTAATATGATCAATGCCTTTGATCGGGTCGTGTAGGAAAAAAAGAGAAAAAAGCAATGCATTTTAACTAGCAGTTCTGAAAATGGAGGCTAAATGTTTTTGGTCAATCATATTTTGATTTCTGTAAAAACTAAATACCATGTGGTATCTAGTTTTGATTGAAACTGGTTGATTAGTCCTGGCCTTGTTCACTGAATCAATCAAAAATCCCAATTTTACAGGTCTGTAAATGTATCAGTAAAAAGTTTATCAATGAAAGTTTTTCATTATTAAATTCAAATTTACACATTTAAGTTTTTACAATCCTTACAACAAAAATCTGAATTGGCAGTTTGGAACAAAAGAAAAAAAAATGGTATTAGTCAATAAAATCCTGATCAGTGCATCTCTAGTAAAAAAAACAAAACAACGTAAAATAAACTCATGTTCTCCTTAATTTGATCTGAGCAAAGTGGATTGGTGGCTAAAATTTACTTTAACTGAAAGATTAAAGATTTAACCTCAAGGAAAAATGTAACCCTGTCTTTCTAGAAAGCAAATAAACCCCCGAAGAGAGAGACAGTGGAACGATGCAGCTACAGTTTTTATATCTACTCACAAAATGAGGCGATCTAAAAACCAATACATTCTCTGCAAGAACAGAGGAATTAGTTATTTTACTTGAGGCTGAAAGAACAGGAATAAAGATATTTTATACGTCTGCAGCACATCCATCTCATATTTTTCAGACGGCATGAATAAAAAACATTCTGCCCAGAATAAGAAACAAAAACTATAATTTTATTCCCTCAGCCTACAGAGGAAGGTACTGGCCTTAAGAATTAAATGACAGAAGTCTGAATGTTTTGTGAATTTGTGATTATTGGAGATTGACTTTTAGGGAGTCATCTTTTAAAAATTTCAGTCAACATTTTAATATATTTTAATGGCAGTCAATTAGAAATCAGACAGTTTTCCTATGATAGATTTTATATGTAAAACTTTGAAAAAAATCAGATTTCCTCCATTCAGAAAATGCATGAAAACTAAGAACTTTGACCATTTTTTGTTAAATAAACACATCAATCACCACCATGTACTTTGATGCAGTTATCTCACTTTAAAAAAACAAACATCGGATGAATGCTAGAAACATACGATTCAATCCATAAACAGAAATGACTTTGAAAACATCAAAAATCAAATATGATGTTTTCAAATGATTATCTCAATCCAACAAACTGCAGCACATCTTTTCTCTTTGATGTATTTTAGAAAACAAAGTCTGAATTGACAAACTAGTGCTCAAAGAAACTGAACACGGATATTTATCTTTACAGTTCTATATATTAACTAGTTCTATATAAATCTCTAAGTCTGATAACTATTTCAGAATTTCTGATCAGTTTAGAATTTTTAGAAAGAATAATTTAAATCCGCTGACAGATCTATTATGTTTGCAACCATTAAAATCATTCAGAACTTTTTATATCTTGTTTAATCTGAACACAATATATGAAGTGTCAAGTTGGGGTCACAGGAATTAAAAATGTTATTTTTTTAACAGAAACTTCTCCATAGCAAATTACCACCAAATTTCGTGGTAATTTGGTGATTTTGAGTTGCTACGAAGAGCATTGTGTATGTTTTTAGAATAAATAGTATTAAGTCTGAAGAACAATCTGTGATTGTGAGATAATATGTCTGGGAATCTGCCAGAGGAAGAAGCATCATCAGGGCTCGACACATAATGGAGAAAACATAAATAAACGATGCAACCTGAAGATCTAAACCTTCCCCTCTGAGAAGAGATGCCTTCAGGCTGCAGCTTAACTCCATGTTTAGATCCTAAAGTAGTTTAACGGCCTCAAGCTGCATGCTAGAGCAAAATGTCGTAGACCTCAGAGACAACCTCCAGAGTTAAAGCAGTGAATGCGCTGGAGTTTTTATCCTGGAAACGGAGAAAATATGCTTAATTAACACATATGCAGGTTCATTGATACCATCAAGGAGTCAGATTGCAAAGTTTAAAGGCTGTTAGTGATAATTAGGCGCCGTTTATGTGGTTTTTCTAACAGCGCTGCGGTCCTGAAGCTAAGCTAGCTGCTGAAAAAAGCAAGGCTTTTCTTGATTTCTGGGGATTACAGTGCAGATGTCTCACACAGGGTATAATCAGAGCAAATAGATGCTAAGTAAGATGGTAATAAAATCTGATGTCTGGGTGCGTGCCAGCCTGCTGTTCTTTCTCCTGGTGTTATTTGCTAATCAAAAAAAGGTTTAAATGTCATATGTCGTCATATTTTAGAGGCAGAATAAATTAATATCTTGAAAGTATAAAACTTTCAGTCTGTTGACTTTCAAAGCATGTGGCAAATTTTAAAAGTAATGAGTGTGTTTGCGAGAATAACGTTTAACAGGTAGGAAAATGCATTGTTAGTAGTTATTTTATCTTTTAATGCCAGTACTGAATATCTGTTGATGCCTGCATATTGCATTAAAACAATCCTCTGAAATGTTTTTCCATAACAATTAGATAAAAAAGTATTGTTTTTTTTCCTTGGTGTCTGAGCCAAATGAAGGAGATAACATCTGTTTGCAGAGATACAAGCCTGAACCCAAGTGAAAAGGAAAAGCCACATATGACTTCTTCAAAAGACGCTCATTATTGATTCCTCCCCTAACAGTCAGGTTCTCACCAAGTGTCGAAGCGTAATGTAGGTCACTTTACATTTACAGAAGATGTCAAAATCTGCGCTATTTTAGCAAAATGTCACCATTTAATACCAATGGCAACTTGCCATGTTGTTCTTTATGACTCAAGCAGTAGGTCAAATAACGACAAGGAGAAATCTTGTCGTTATTTGAGAACAAAACCTAAAACAAAATTTAAAAAATAAAATCATAGTACAAGTCAACATTTTCCATCTTTCTTGTGTCAGTTCAACATAAAGCAGGCGATAAAAAAAAAAAAAAAAAAAGTATTGCACTGGTCTGGTGTAAGTCTATGGATGGGTGGTCATCATATGAATAACAACAACCAAACAGTAATACTATAATAATAATAATTGTAATGCTAATAAAAACAGTTCAGACTAAGGTCCCCCCTTCCCTGCCGCTCTCCTTCATTTGGCCGTTTTACCACTGCTGCCAACTGAAGTCGTCGTTGGAGCCGAAGACCAGGAAGAAGCCCAGGATGGTCCCGAAGATGACTACATTACCTGTTAATACGAGCGCGCACGCCCCCCAGGCGATCTGCAAAAAACCAGCACGTTCAACACTCAGGTCAGACCAGCAGACCGTCTAAACAGAAACATTTAAAGGGACTTATTATGCAAAATTCACCTTTTGCACATTTTTGTACTTCCATTTGGGTTAAAAAAACACCCAGGTCTTTTTTGCCAATACTTTAATGGGAGGACTGCCTACCTGAACTAAATGCAAAATTAACATTTTGGAGGGTTTTATGCTTCCATTTGGGTTTCTACTGCTTCTATAAACATTTCAAGCACTTAAATGACACCCAGATGGTTTTTGTTTTTGGCAATAAGTTGATGTTTTTTGGTGTCTGGAAAATGAGCTGTTTCAAAAACCTTCAGAATGTAACGTCACAAATCAGCAGGTACTGCACAGTTACCTAGTAACCCCAGCAAAGCCCAGCAGGTTACTTAGAAACCCAAAGTGAGCTCCAGCATATTTGGTTAGCTGGTTTTACCGATATGTCCTATACAAACAAGTGATTTGTTGTTGACCTACCATGCATAAACAACTTGTTGCATTCTTATTAGTTGTGCAGGAGGCTCTACTTCTGCTTTTCAAAGATGCACGGTTGTATAATTGCGTATCTGTTTGGATCCATTTTTATGTGCAAGTGTAAATGTTGAGTTGGGGGCGTGGCCAGCAGCAGTTTATTTGATTTTAAAGTGACAAGATGCCATTTATAACTCATTCTGAAAGGAACTATAAATATGTAGAACTGAGCAGACTAAAATTATATTATCTAAGAATGATTTTGTGCAAAGAATTTAATGAACATGTTTTATACCCCATAGACTAATCCTAACCTGTTTAAGAAAGCATAATAGGTCACCTTTAAAATTATTTTGAGAACCATTTTCTTTCCACTTTACTGTTTTGCAGTACTTTGTATTGGTGTATCAACTAAAATCCTTAAAAAATAGAACTGAACAGACTAAAATCTCACTATCAAAGAGTGATTTTGTACAAAAAATGTAATGAACATGTTTTGTGTAGCCCATTGTCAAAGAAGCACAACAGGTCACCTTTAAGGTTTATCTCTGGAAGAAAACCAACATAAAAACATTTAGTAACAACAAAGTCTCCGTGACTTACCACTTCAGCTCTAGCAAAGACGATGGGCAGGCCAAAGGCTGAGATGACGATGCCCGTCGTGAGGAAGATGGCCAGCTCTTTGCAGGCGTTGCTGGCAGAGTCTGTGTCATCAACCACCCGCCGCGAGATGCAGTAAGGGATGGGCGAGAGGATGTAGAAGAAGAGGAGGAACAAAGGCCAGTATTTGCTGCATAAAAAAAGGAACCGGGACAAATGAAGGAGACATAAATACACACATGCTGTGGTGATGCAGGTCAGGGATTCAATTACCAATTTTTTGCCCTTATTAGTATATTTTAACTTCCTCTGTTGAGAACTGGAGTGTTGCTAAGAGTTTCATCAGTACATGATTTGTGTAACTATTTCTCAGAATCAGACGTCAAGTTTGGTTTGCTATCCAGTTTATGTCGGGACAGCTTGTTGAAAATACTCAAGTCCATCCTTCTACTACTGCTAGATGAAGAGGGAAAGGCTTTTTATTATTATTCTCTAGCAAACAGCAGACAGATTGAATTACTGGGATGTGCGTCTATAATATTGCACAGATCTGCAGTAAATGCTTTATTGCAGGAACATCTTTAAAAAATGTTCTGTGATCTGGCCTTGGAACTGCAACCTTCAGGGTTTCTACCCATTTTTCCTGTAAACTCAATTTTTGAGACTTCTTAGTCCTTTATGATCACTTTAAAATAGAAAATAACATTCATAATTAGTTTGTGGCACATGTTTCCAGATTGTGCAAACTTTGCATATAGCTCAGCAAAAACCAGAATGAAAGAAGAGATGATTAGCATAACAGGACAAACGGAAGGGAAGGACAGATGGACAGAAAGAAGGGAAGTAGAACAAGAAAGGAATAAAGGTAGAAACAATGGAAAAACAAATATCAGAAGAAAGAGAATCAGAAAGGAGAAAGAAATGAAGGACAAGTGATGAATAAAAGAAGGACACAATGAAGGAAAGAATGAAGAACACAAGTAAGGTATGGAAAAGACAAAAAAAGAAAAGAAGGTAGACATCAAAGAAGAAAGACTGAAAGAATACACAAAGGAAAGAAAGAAGAAAGACTGAAAACTAAAGGAAAAACAAAAGGAGGGACAGAAGCAAGGCCATGAGGAAGAGAGAAAGGAAAGAGGAAATGTTAAGAGGGAATGAAGAACGGAGACATGAGAAAGGAAGAATTAAGAGGACACAAAGAAGGAAGAAATGTACGACCATAGGAAGGAAACAAGGAAGGATTTAATGGAGAGAGAAATGCATAAAGGAAGGACAAAACTTTTAGACAATGGAATAGTGAATAGTCTGTACATAAATATATTTGTCCATTCAGACGTGGAAAATGTTAAATCAAAATTTCGAGAGACTAAATGTCCTCTTTTCACATTCTGTCCAGAGGGCATTTACACACAAACTATAAAGTTCATCTATTGAATTGATTGATTGACTTTGTGATATATTATTACAGATAACTTTTTGTAATTTTTGTCAAGTATGACTGAAAAAGTTACCTATTGTTATGTATTACTTTGCTAATGCATTATTTCTATTATCATTTATATTAAGGTATCTTAAAGTGATTTTTGCGCTTGGTGACTTGTGAAATGTATTTAACTATTCTTTCTAACCACATACAGAAGGAACACTTTAAATATGCAACAATCAAAAGTCTAATTAAGTAAACAGAGTATGACTGAAGTGTTTTCAGGACTGTTACTACTTTATTTGGAAATCAAAATCTGGTCACCCTAACAAAATCAATACTTCTCCAGGCTGTGTATGAACCCTACCCTCATTAAAGGCTGCACTGGGATCACACATTGATTCCCACACACCCTAACACAGTGTGTGATGGTTGTACTCACTCATATACTGGTAGGGCACATCCAAGCATGAGGAACATGAGGCCGATGGCCCCTCCGAAGGAGAGGCTGATGAGAGCTGTAAAAGAGGCAGAGAATTTCAGACTCAGTTAGCATCACAGTAACAGAACCGGCTGAGGACCGAAGCTTTTATCATGTGATGGTCCGGCTGATTTCACGTGGAACCGCTTGTCGTGCTATTAGGAGCTGCTGGCTAACAACAGCCGTTAATCCGAGCAACGAAATTAGCGACAAGAGCAGCTCAGGGGAAAACACGGGCTAACAAGAGCGACATTAACTGCGATGTTACACGTTATTTACTACATATCAATAACCGTGGAAGCTGGAAAACAGACGCTTAAGAACACTGCGGGTGATTCAGCTAGATTCAGTGAACGGCGGAACCGTTGCTAATATACACCCTCCGTTAGCTGGAGGGGTGTTTTAAACGCATCACTCTTCTCCTGCGCATTTTAAAGCCGCTTCCAATTAAATAAAAAGGAATCGTCAAGGAATGCTGGGACGTTTTTTATACCTTTGATCCCGGCCATTTCTCCTGGACAAAAGCTCGACACACTGCCCTGACGGATGACAACAGTACCCCCTCTTCTTCTCCTCCCCCTTCTTCCCTCCTCTACGGATGAGGAGTTCCCAATATGGGGCTTTCGCGTGTTACTGCTACAATCGGAATTTTACATTTTCACATAAAAACTAGCGGATCGACCTCTTTACTCTTTAACTTAACTACACTTTTTTTTTTTTTTTTTTTTTAGAAATATTCAGTCAAGCAAGGTCCATTAGTACACTTAAGTCCACGGTTACACATTTATCTTATGTATCTCACGCATCTTAAATTTAATCTACAATAAATACAAATACATTATTACATATAACTAGTGGGTAACTAGTTATATTAGCCTTGGGGAGAAAATACTTTTAGCAGTAGTTTAACTGCACTGTACTTTTAATTTTGCTTGAGTAGCTTCACTGAATGACTGCAGTTTTTTTAAGTACTTTAAAAGTGCAAACACCTGCATCTGACTGGAATTAACTAATTATACAATGTGTTGAAAAAGTATTTACCTTTTGTTCTTATTCATATTTTTTTCTACATTGTGACTACAAACTTTAATGTGATATGATATGCCAGCTCTAAGTAGAGTTAGCTTTTGTAGTAACACTTTATTTGACGGGTTGTGAATAAGACTGTCATGACACTGTCATAAACATGACATAACACCTGTCATGAACATGAGTAAGTCTTCATGAATATTTATGACTGTTGTCATAAAGTGTCATTTGGCAACTCATGACACTTTTAATACAAAGTTGACCTTATTCAAAATATCTTCTTTATGACAACTTGACATTAACCAAGTAATCATGACCTGACATAAATTTGTTATAAAAGTATTACTGATTAAACTTTAAAAAATTATGTAGCTTTATGTTATTAAAGCTAAAG
>CAEFZX010027489.1:0-25938 GCA_903066825.1 Alfaro cultratus | reverse complement strand
GACAGACCATCTGGAATTATTTAATACGTATTCATGGACAAAATATAATTAACATCAGTCTGTGATTCAGATATTTTTAGGCCAGCAGAGAAGGCCTTGCAGGCCCTGACGGCCCACCACTGCTGAGACCCATTGTAAGGTTTGGTTACTTATAGGAGTGGCAGATAATATGATGTTCTAATAGGGACAGAAATAATAATAAAAAAAACCCTGTTTGTGCATGTGAACCGTGGCGGGTCAGTAGGTTGAAGGTCAGGTCTAACGCCATGGTCTTCACTGGGGGATGGGGTTGTGGTTGGGTGGCCATTACCATGAGGGAAAAGTGAAATACACTCTCACATCCTAATGATGTTTTCTTTAGCTGTAAAACATCTAAACATGTCCACTGCTCAGTAATGCGACCCCCACGTGGGGTCATGGTCACCACAGGAAAGACTTGTGCTTCAATTAGTGGAGCTGGAAGCAACTGGGAGAAACACACTCCAGCAGGCATGAAGGCCAAACAAAAAGTTTTCAGAAGCAGTTCCCCATTTAAATTTCGCATCCGACGTTCAATTTCAGGATATTTGTTGAAAATGAAATGGATAGCTGTGATCACTCGGCGGGGTGTGCCTCACAAGCAATACGTCACGTCATGAAACAGCCAATGATGGTGATTTATTGCTTTTTCATCAGGGGCTGAGAGGGCGTGTGGGATCCTTTTCCAAAAAAAAAAAGAGTCTTATGGTTGTAATTAGGTTACACACACTGATTTTTAAACTTTTTTTTAATCTTCCATCTTATCCTCTCTTTTCTTTCATCTCTTCTTCCTGTTCTGTTACAGCATCATCGCCCCCGGTTTTTAGCTTCCTTCCTCCCATCTCGATTCTCTTGTGACACCTCTGTCTGTCTCACACAGCGTTATCGTGGCTACCGAGCTGAGCGTCTTGGGTGAGGCCCACTCTTTGTTGTTGACAGGATAGGGGTGATTAACGTGCCTTCTCCTGACCCCAGCTGCTTGCCTGCTCACTCAGTTGTTCCTGAAGCCTCTTTCCGCAGCCCCCGCTTCCCCATGTCGTGCCCCGTCCATTTGGTAGGTTGTAATGACGTGTGAGAACAGCAGGAGTTTATTCAGGTTGCATAATTATCAGCTAATTGCTTCCTATAACTTTATAGTGTTTCCACAGCTTTATTGAGAATAGCCTCAGTGGTTTCTTCTCTTCCTTTTCATAAGGAATTTGCCTAAATGACGCGATGTCACTCTTCCACTCCCCTCCATCCAATTTGGCTCGGGGGCACCACAGACAAGGAAAATTAGAGGGGAACTTTCACATGAAAGACGGAGGCAGAGATGGCTTTTAAGTGAGTCAGGTGATCTAAAGGAAAACAGGTACTCAGAGGCTGTTTTCCTTTTATGTTGCTTGGTTGCAACAAATTCATTTTAACTCGCAGAAAAGAAACATCCTGGAAGCCATTTGATTTTCCAGGCGGGCACTGTAATTTACTTCTGTTTAGCTTGGCCTGGTGGAAGAGTAGTTAACCACGTTCAAGTTGGTCGGGAGAGATTTTGAATAAAAGAACAGGGCCAAAGGGAGCACCTCGTAGTATGTCTTGTAAAATTACATACGCAATGTCTTGCAAAATATGTCCTATAAGGCTGTACACATTTTATCACATGTTAATCACAAATCTCAATATTTTTATGTGATATTCCAAGACAAAGTAGTTGCCGAAGAAAAGGATCTCTACAGAATAATGGCACCATCACCATGTTTTCCAGTGGGGATATGTTAGGATCTTTGATAAAAAAGGGTTTTTTGAATTTATGTAAAAATTTGAGTTTCAACCTGTTCTAACCACAGCTTCTTCCTCCACACACGGCTACATGGCTTGTGATGAACACAACTTCTTTCAGCAGTGACTTTCTTCCAGTCACTCTTTCAATAAGGCCAGATATATGGAGTACATGATTAGATTGAGGTCTGTCTGTAAGTGGATACTTTGCGTTAGTCTTTGACTGTGTCTCAAGTTAATGGTCCCTCTGCTTTATTTTTGCCAGAAGATTTGAGTTGATTCCATTTTCAGATGATGATACAACAAATAATTGACTAAGCTTCAGATATTATATGGTAAAACTTAGTTCTGCTTTAAACGTCTCTATAACTTGACTGCTGTTTTTCTTACTCTTTATGATAATGTTCCTGCTACCTGTATTGAAGCTGAGACTAAGTTCATCACAACTGGAGTTGTGTATCAGAGTAAAAGTGATGAAATACCAAACATTTTCCATTTTAAAAAAAAGGAAAACCGTGTATCCTTTTACTTACAACTCACTGTTATGTGCTTTTTTACCTTGTCATATCCAAATAAAATGCCTTAAAATGAATGATTGTAATGTGTCAAAAAGTGAAAAAGGTATGAAAATTACATACACTTGCAAGGCAGTGTATTTTCGTGAAACGTGTATCCTAGTGGCATGTTGGAGAGCGTGGATTCGGCTAATTGACGTAGCAAATCTCCCACTGCCTCAAACCGCCTTGAACTCACTTCATCGGGTTGTGACTCAACTTGCTTTTCCTTCCTTATGTTTGCCTGAAAACAACCTGTGCTTCATTTCTCAGCAGAAAACAAATATTAGGAGCAGAGCTTTCTGCTCCACCACTGCTACTGTGTATCTGCTTGGCCCTTTTGCTCGCTTCTGTTCCTTCACGTCCCAGATATAATTATAGCCGTCCGAGGGATGATTATATGTTTACTCTGGAAGCTGGCCGACTGCCTGTCCCCAGTCACAGCAAAGCTGCTTCTCAAAGGGGTTCCTCTTGAAAAGCACCACAAAAAGTGGCTTTAGTAGGGCTCAAACACATGATGGAGCAGATAGGACAATTTGGGACAGAGAAAATGCAATGGAAGTTAAGGCCACGTTATATTAGTTTATATAGGTCTGATTGCCACCCTAGCAGCTCTGATGAGCTCCCTCTTCCGGTGTCTGGTTTACTGAGTCTGGCCAACAAGTTGCGGACAAAGGGTGGAAGAGAGATTTTGGGAATTACAAATTGATTGTCTGTGAAAGGCAACAATTTTGTTGTTATAATTGCTTAGCACATTATTGGCTTTGGAGAGAAACCTCAGTTTTAGCTCCAGCCTACGTCATACCAGTAGATGTGGTTTTTTTAAAGAGGCAATATGGCACTTTGTCATGGACAATACAAGTACTTGTGAAGTTGGTATCTAGATTAAGGTTTCTATTTCTGTGTAAATTGAAAGGCTCTTTCTTTTTTTTTTTCAGGAGTCTATATTTGTTTTATTTAGCTAGCAGGTTTAGGTTGGTCAAACAGGTCATAGATGACTGCAGTGAGTAGATGATTGATCTAAGCATGAGAGGAAACCATTATTCTGTTTGTGAAAATGGAAAGAATATATATTGTCATTCATTTTTGGTATCAAGTAAACATTAGCATAAATCAAACCAGCACTCTTATTCTGATTATATCAATATTGTGGATAGATGTGGGCCAGTAAAGTCCAGGAGATGTTAAGTGCCTTAGATATTCTTTTTTTTGTTTCCATCCCCTGACTAATACTTTTCAATAACCTTTTATCTGTTAGGAATGGTCAGTATGACTGGAAAAGTGCTAAATAAAATCAGTCCATTTAAGGCTGAGTATTTAGCTGTTGCTGTACACTGGTGGTCATCTGACTGAGAGACCACTCCTACACTTTTCTCAGATCAAAAAAGGCTTTCATTTCAGATTTTTCTGGCCTTCCAAAAACACAATCATGGTGTGGAAACTAAAGGAGGTCCATCTATCACCCTAATGAAGATAACTGTTTTAAAATACAACTGGCAAACTATGAGTGCCATGTCTGTTAAGCAGCTGACCGCAGGCTCTAACCCTGCAGAAAGTAGTTTGTAATAAGTCATTAACCTTCTAATTCTGTCTGTCTGCCTTCACACAAGAACTATGTCTTACATAGTGAAACATCTTCTGTGACCTTTACATCATCACAGATAGTTTTACCAGAAAACTGGGCAATCACAATTAAAAATAACATATTAAAGATAAAGTCCAATAAACCGCATGCAGTTTCAATGCAAAATTTCCAGTCCACACATTCATGTTGCTTAGCAATATCTATTAAGCTTTCCATTTCTGTTATGAATGAAGGTTCTTTTAGGCCAGGCAAAGGTCATCATTCCACAGCTAATAAACCCTCCCCACACTACACTACACACGCCGAGACGCAAACACACATTTCATTTCTGCTGCTTCTTTAATTGCAACTGCAGGACAGCTTCTAAAAGAATGAAGCAGGAGACACATTTACGTGGAGCCAAAATTTGTGCAAAGGGATGGTATGATTCGACTTGTTTACGATTTGGCATTTTGGACATAAGGCAGGTCTGGCCAGTCACTGTTAGTCGACTGCCAATCCTTGGGAACTTAGTACAGCTAGTCACCTCAGCTTAGAATGGAGCGCCACCTCAACTGGAATGAGGACAAATGTTGCACACAATGAAGCAAAAGCAGGAAATTCAGTGCCTGCAGTCAAATAGTTTCTTAACAGTGTATAAACAAATTAATAGTTTGTTGCCGTGTGTCGGGAGGACGGAAGGACACGGCAGTGGATCACTTTGCAACATTATTATTTTCTCTTTGAGTTGTAATCATCAACATAATGTCTGCCTGAGGGGTCTACACAGTATGTCGTGGCCCCAATGAGGTTAAAAGTTATATGCAGACAGTGTGTATATTTGTGGATGTTTAGTTGTAAACTGTGCTTGGTTTCCAGTTCCCTAATTTCCTGCATGAGAACAAATAAATAAATACACACTTACGTAAAGAGACCGAAGACATCTAAGAACACCCTGGTTTTATCGGCCTACGGAAAAGCACTCAAACAAGTTTAATGACAGACACTCCATTTTTTGCAGCAGACACACTGAAGCCCACGCATCCCTGCTCGCCTTGGGTGCTGTCCTTGTAATGGTTGGTATCAATGCCCTCTGAGCCCAGGAAAAGTGATAAAAGCCAGAGGAGCTGGGTTTTATCTATTCCGCTGAAAGTCAGCCATTGACACTATGCACTTTGGAGGAAGTATCACTCAGTCTAAGAACTCATCCGTCTTCTCAACTCCTCAGTGACAGTTGTGTTCAGAGATGAAAATTGCATTAGTTTTCTTTCACGTGCTTTCACATAACAAAAAATTAACATTAGTAGACTTGCAAACGCATTCATAAACTCTTCCACGTTCTGTCACTTTACAACCACGGAGGTCAAAAAGATCCATTGGGTTTTAATGTAGCAGATCAACAGAATGTGATGCAGATCTATAAAGTGGAAGAAATATAATAGATAATTTTTATTGACCATTATTTTAAAATACAAATCTGAAAGTGTGGCGTGCATAGATCTGTTGCACTAATGAAGGATAATGAGAATTATGCTATTGGAATATACATTTTTAGCACTTAATAAGAAACACATTTCCTCATGACACCATCATAATATTAATAATAATGTAACACGAGTAAGTATTGTATATAATGACACAAAGTATTTAAAAACATTTATTTATTTACACTTGTATCAGGTTATTATTATTTTTATATCTATAACAAAAACTATATCAAAAATAACAAAACTTTTGTATTGTGAAAATATTCTGAATATTTTACAGATATGACTGAACATTTTAACATATATTTTACCATACATTTTACCAATTTAAATTTTTTGTACATTTGTGATGGAGTTTGACAGCCTGCACTCCAGTGGCCTGGCATTTCATAATCAAACAATAGAAATAACATATTAAAAACATAGCAATGTTATTATTTTGACACTATATTTAATATGTTTGTAAAATATATTCTCAGGGTATTACAATATAAGTATATTTTTTGTATATTTTCCATGATAAATATATAATTAGTGGCTATGAGATGAAATTAAAAGAGTTAACATTATCACACATGCTTAATTTGGACTTGTCAATGTCAAATTATGTACCCACATATCATAAATCCAATGCCAAATAAACACCACAGCAGTTTTGTTTTTTGCGTTTTAGTGATTACATCCAATCTCTTTTGGTTGGAATTCATGATGACTCACAAACAGCAATGTACATTTTCTCTGTATATTTGTCCACATAGAACTATTGAGCTTTTGTTAGTAATTCAGCAAATGTAATTTTTTTCTAATCCTTCATTTCACCAATAGCAACCTCAACCGAAAAAAAAAGAAGAAAAAAGCCAATCATGGGCAGCTGTTTTTATTGACACACAATAGGGCCAAAATTGAATAGAATTTGACCGAGATCAGTTGATTGCTGACATGTGAGGAGAAAAGAGCCTGTCAGCTTAGTACTGGTTCCAAAGAAAAGGGAAAGCTATTGTAAACCCTGTAGCACTTGATTTCTGGATGATGCACAATTGAACAGCAGGCAGCCCTGGGCGTATTGAGCACCCTCCCTGTGGCTCTCTGCACCAGAAATGACAGACTAAGTGCCAACAGCAGGTGTCTTTCATTCAAAGCAAGCCAGGTTATTAAAGTTTCTCCCTGAAAGTCAATAAACAAGAGCTTGTCTACACACTGGTCAATTGTGTCCATTCAGCCTTTCTTTCTTCGCATCATTACCAGTAACTCTGCGTCTTTCGTTGTCTATCTGCTCGCTCCCGTCTCGGATGAAAAGTTTACCCTTCAAGCTTGCAACTACTTATTGAGAAAGGTTCAATTTCAACAACAACAAAAACAAATTGTCTGAATTTAAATCATATTAAAATCAGTGATGATAATTTATGCTGACAAGCTACAATGTATTTATGGTCAGTCAATTATCAATAATTTCCTCTCACTTTCAAACTCATCCTAACTTTCTGTGTGGCTTACCACAAGAGCTGGAGACCGTCGGTGTGGGAGAGCAACATTTTCAGACAGTGATGTGTTCATGAAGTATAGGTTTAGTCACCAAGGTGCCCATAAAGGAAGCAGCTGTCTAATGCTGGTCACTTTATCACAGCTAAACGGGAGCTGTGTCCAGACTGGATGAGTCTGACCATAAACAAAAACAATACATCAGTGCAGAAAGACGTGTCTCGTTTTTAGTGTACTGTGAGTACAGGAGGTGGGAATGCAGACAACTACACTTCTGTAAAAAGGCAGGAACTAAGCTAAGCTTTCGTGTTTACCTTAGCATAGACAGCTATAATTCTCCTACCAAGTTTCCTAACTGTACCATAGATTATAAAAACCCCCAACATTTTTATAGTAAACAGTGTATTGCAAACTAAGAAGGATTTATACTGAATTACATTAGTTATTTGTGATGTCAGTGAGTAATCCAGAGCCTCTACTTCATGCCCTAAACCAAGACTCTGCAATTTGTGGATCTTTGCACAAGAGCTCTTAATAAATTTGATAAAAACGATGAAGCAAAGTTTTAAATACAGATATGATAACAGTTGCAAGTTTAAGCTTTCTTTCAGTTTCTTCATGGAATAATTGCATCGAATTTCCACAATGAAAGGATTCTAAAAGTACAACCAACATTTTGCTGGATCTTGTTCATTTTCTTCTTGTCAATAGATTGAAACTTTATTCTACCTTTTCCACAAATATCAACATCATGTCAAAGAGAAGGTGTCATTCTTCTTTTTGCAAAAGTTGTATGTTTTTCTTTATTTTACAACCTAAAAATACAAACTTTTCAGAAACGTATCTTTTTCAGAAGGTCATGTAAGAGCTGCAGCTTAAAGCATGACATGAGGACCTAAAAGTGAAATTGAAACAGTAGAGTAAGAATAGTTGTTGGAAAATGAGTGTGGCCAGCTTCTCTGATACAGACTACAAAAGAATTCTGGGTGCAGATATTTGTGCTTGGATTGGGACATCACTTAAAATCCCTTGCTTTAACATAATATATAGGAAACTATGAGACTTCATAGATTTTCTTTAGACTTTTTCCAAAGTAGTTTTATGAAAGAAACTTTTTGGCTTTCCACAACCAACTCTTGCCATGTCGCCACGTCACTACAAACAAAGAGAGTTTAATTCACTTGGTTTATGTAATAAAGCTTAAAATATAAAAAATTCAAAAAAACAAAACAAAATAAAATACAAGTTTCAACCCAATATGAATAAAATAATTTAAGAGCCAAATTTTCAAGATGAAGGTGTCTTCAAAGTGCCTCATACAATGCTTTCCACCATTAGATCATTTTTCTGCTTCTGATCTTTAAAAAATGTATTGATAAAATTCCAGGTTTAAAACCAGCTCCTTCAGTCTTTGACGTTTGTTTGCATAAATATTAACAGGCGAAGAAGATTGACAATGACTTATCAGCGTGACAGGAAAATCAATGAGATGTTGTGTTTTATATTCAGCTTGTTCACTGCATCACAGTTTCACTGTCTTCAGGACTGTAGTGCCTGAAGATAGTTTAACTATACTAATACCCAATATAGCCAACTAATGCTGCTTTAAGCAACAAAGGCTCTTTGCAAACACTTCACAATCTCAATCAGATTATCTCTCTTCAGCACCAGAAGTGCTGGAAAACTCGGCTCTCTCTATTGTAAGAGTCCAAGAGGTGGAAAAGACGGACAAGTTGCACAAGTGCTTCAAATTGCAAACCTGTGTGAGAAAATTGAGCATGCATATCTTTTCTCCTTCCATTGAATTTGCGTATTTGCTCAAAACAATGGGGGCTCCTGATATGGGAGACGTGGCTCAACACTGCTCAGGAAAAATTGTGCTGAAGGGTGTCAACAACACTTCAAACAAAAACAGGTCTTTTTTTCAGTTATGAGTCAAATTATTTTTTTACACTGATTAATTCAATGCAAGGTAATTGCTATGTTTAGCTAAGAGGATTTCAGGTTCTCTGGGCTGCATTTGTTGATCTAAGTTACCTGCACTGATCTACACTGAAAGAACAGGATTGTTCTGCACTAAGAAATTCTTTACATAAACCTTAAAGTATTCAATTCTTTAAGTACAGTTTAGGATTTTCTAGATCTATAGCTGCCCAGGGTGCTACTCATGGAAGAACCACCACTGTTTGAGAACATGGAGCAAACAATGAGAGAAGGAACTGAATAAATGGCCTAAACTGCTCCCTTCCTGAGCTGTACGTTTGTGGGTAAGGATATAAAACCCTTTTGGAGAACGAAAGAAAGGAGGAAAGTAATTCTGAACAGATTTCCAGGAAGAAGTAGGAACAAGTATGGAGGGGGGGCACAAGATTCTCCCACAACTATGTAGTAAACTAGTTCTGTGCACTGAACCTGTGATCCTCGTTTGGGCAACCCAAATGCAAAACAGGAGGAACATGAAATGACATCTCGGTACGTTCATCTTGATAAGAGCGGAGGATGTTGAGGCGTAATAGGAACAATATGGTTGGTAATGAGAGGAACAAGGCACAAAGGAGGAGTGTATGTGGATTACTGTCATTCCTCCTGATGGGGCTTTATGGAAGAATAAAAGAATTGAGCTCCCTCATTTATTTGATTTTAGGGGTTGCGGTTCGGTGGGGGGGAAGCAGATAAACGCATGTTTCATCAGAGCTAAATATTTCCACACTGCGAAAAAAAATGCCGGAAAGCAAACACAAGCCAGATTGCGGACCGGTGGCAGGACGATTGTGGGTATTTGTTTACATGTAAGTTGGTGTGTGTGCGCTCACATGTGCATGCGTGTGTGCGTGCCTGTGGTTTTCCAAATAAATACAAAGCTTAACCACCCTACATGGCAAAGCAGGTGCTTCAGAAACAAAGGTAGCTTAAAGTTACTGTTTACCGAAGCCGCTTGCCCTGAAGTGCTTGACAAATAAAAGAGAGGAGCGGGGTGGAAAAAGAGGGGAACATTTGTTAAAGGTGAAGGGCTGTAGCAGATCGTTTAAGCCTGAGGTGAACACATTCATCCCTGACAGGTTTGCTAAAAGGCTTCCATCAAAGTGAAAGATTTCTTCATAATCTTCCCCCATCTGTGCACAAGCCAAAAAATCCAGAGCTCCTGCTGCGCTTTTCTTTCTCATCTGCAGATCCTCAAACTAATCTCAGGCATTTAGATTTTTCCAAAATCTCTTTAACCTTTTCTTTTTTTCTTTTTTTTTAAAGTTTTGACTTATTCTTTGGAAAAGATTTAGTATTTAGACAAAGTATCTTCGTCTCTGTATGAGGTCAAAGAGACACAATGGTAAAAGCAGCTCTGTTATGAGCTCCATTAGTTAGGTTAAGTTGGTCTCCCTCACATTTCTGGGATAACTCACATTTCTCTGTTCTCTTTTTTTTAGCATAAGGATAATGAACCGACCAAGATGAGATGATGAACACCCTGTTTTTTTGATTACCTGCACTCAGGTCACTTTTCTTCAGATGTCATTTTTGCCCTATCGTTGCGCTTTGCTATCAAGTAAAATGTAATAAGATGAAGGAAGATCTTGGATTTATTTCTCTTTCAACTCTGACCAGCTTCAGAATCGCTGCTAAATAAAAACATCCACACGCCATGATTCTCCCACTAACATCTATCACAGTGGGTTCACAAAACATCCATGAGAATCCCCTCTGTCTAATTTTCTGCAACTAACGTATCACAACCAAAGGGGATGGTATATGTAAAGGTAATTAATTTTTATCACCATGTATTGAGTTTTGCATATAGACCAAAGAATTTACTTTTTTCTCATGTAATGAGATTTGCTTTGTCGCCAAACAGGTCTTCTCTTTGTCTTCCATCCAGCTTTAATTTTCTTGTTGCTTCTGCTCCATAAAGGCCCAGAATTTTGTTACGTCTGGCAGGGGAGTATTGTTTGTTAGTCAATTGGAGTTTTTTGCACATGTTGGAAGCTTTATGCAGAAGTGTCCAGAAACAGAACAGGCTATCGGACTCTTGCTTTCAATAGTTTTATCAGAATGTCTATGGACACAGAACAGGTTCCCAAAAATTGTCTTGTCCGCCAACCAGATGCGGATAATTGATGATGATAGGAGTGTGTTTTTGGTCTGATGTTCCAATGTTCTTCCACCTGAGCTTTGGATCTCTGCACCTCCTTCAGATGTTTTTACTCTGATTATTGCCCTCCCACCCGCAGATTTAAAAAAAATAATTTGGTCGAATATATTTAGATCACTTCTATACTGGATTTTATTTTTGGATATTGTTAAAAGGGTTTAATAGTAAGATATAGTGCACATTGTAGATTTTATTTGTAAAAATAAAAACAACAACACAACCCTGCATAATTTTCCTTCCTCTATGCAATTGTGTTTTACTTTGTGTTAGTCTGAGACAGAAAACCTAAATAAAATACTTTGACGTCTGTGAGTGTAACATGTCAAAATGTGAAAGATCAAGGCTCTATAATTCTTCCCAACTTCTTGTTTCCTACACAAGACCTAACAACACTTAATACCCACACTGCCTATAAGTATTTGTCCAGGACAAGAGCCAAATCCAAAACTAAATAAACTGAGATTTACACAAGTAGTCAGTTTAATAATTACTGTTTGCAATAAGTATTTGATTATAGCTACAAAACTCTACTGTATTTCTCAGATGTTACCTGTTTATATTAACCAAATCCTCTTTCTTAAATACTTGAGCACCACCAACATTACATCTGTTTGTAGAATAAGTGCTAAGATATGGGAACACATCAACATGGATAGGCCCAACGGAAATAAAAAAACGTTGTTTACAGTCCACAAGTTAGGTCAGGCTTTGGAAATGTTCACCATCGTCTTTACTATCATCTCACTGGAAGGTAGAAGGTATAAAGTAGGGCGGGATTCTCATAGACCTTTTGGACAGTGAGATCAATATTTGACCTTGTTTTGCTTTCAAAATATTTTGTGGCTTACCATAATGTGAGGTTTTATTGTTGCATTACTTTTTTGCAACAGAAGTCAAAATCCCAATGAGAAATTTGTCAAAATTCAACATAAACACCATTACATTTCCTGTCTGCACTGCAGAATTCGATTGTTTGCGTCTGAAAGCCAAATGTGAAGCTGACTGCAGTTTGCAGGGGGAAAGGAGAGCAATTTCTGAAAGAAATAAAAATAACATCTACACCTAGTTTTTTTCTTGCCCCTGACATATGTAAGAATATCTAAAAACAAACAAACAAACAAACAAAAAACAAATAACATTTCTGTACTTTGTGTAGGAATTCGAAGGATAATAATAACATTTCAATAAATATTTGAATGCAATAGGCCTTTGTATCCCCTTTATTGCCTTATATTATGGATAAAGTAGTTTATTTATGAGGACTGTAAGTTTAAATGGGGAGAGGTGGGTACAAAATGGGATAAAGATGAAAAAGGACTTAAATAAAATGATAAATCTCATGAAAATAAACAAGTTCACCAAAAGCAATTATGCTTAATGTTTGTACGTTTGTACGTTAAAACAGAAGCAAAATTCCAGGTTTGCGAGCACAATCAGCTCATTCTGATTCTAATTAAGGTTAATATGACTTCAGTAGACCACGAAAAATGGAAACAAACAAAACAACACAATGAGAAAAAATGTTTCAAAGTGCCGATAGAAAATTAGATGTTCTACTTGGCTGATTTAATGCTATACATCTCAATGTGTTGGAGTCAAAAATCTGTAGAAAAAAAACTTTTAAAAGTCATTTTTCACAGTTTGGCAGTAGTTGTCATTTGGGATGAACCAATTACCTCTGATCGTTCTAAAATTTAATGCACAAGAAAGTTTTACCATCTGAAACAAAAGATAAATCCCAGCTGCAGCACTATTACAACTACAATCATCAACTGTGGTATAATGTTGCCAAGAAAAAGATAATTTTACATGCAGATTCAATTTGTAACAGCAGAAACAGAAATGTCTTCTTCAGAGAAGCACCCCTAAAGACTGCCAAAACATTGTTGCAATGTTATTAGTTGAGTTTTATTAGCAATTACATTCAAATGAAATGCAAAAGTGCAAATTAGACATGAATTGCATTGATGCAGTAACATTGGGATTTGAAAGACAAAACAGGAAAAAGGCTGTCCTGTAACAGAATCTTCTAGGTTGATTCAGAAAATATTTTACATTTCGTTGCATTAGTTTAATGTCAGCTTTCTGAAGCCTAAATTTATTCAAAGGTGGCATAAATCTTGTCCGAAACAGTCCAAGAAACATCTTAAGCATTTGAAATTTTAAGCACATCTTATTTCAACAGTTGTTACTGTTTTCTCCCCCCTCCTCATCTCTTTTGCTTGATTTCCTCCAGTCTGCCCCATGGAGACTGAGCCAGAGCACCTGCAAGTGCTCACTTTGAAAGATGTTGCAGGCTTAAGAATGTGTGCAGTAAACACACGAGAGCCGTATTTATAATAAATCAGCTTTATGGCCGTCCGATGGAGGTGATATCAGCGAAATTTATGCTAAGAGACCTCGCCGTCCTTAACCAAACAGCTGCGAGATAGCACTACACCTCTCCGACCCACTCCAGCAACCGCCATCACCACCACCTTCACCCCACCTTTCCGCTGACAGTGCCCCACCCCGCTGCTGCAGCTACCCCAGGCTGACTCGGGTTAGAGAACCCAACACAGTCCCTCTCTATGTGGTGCGGCCTGTGGTCTCTGGAACGGTAAAGTCCAGACTGAAATAGAGTGTGGGCAGTGAAGCGGTAGCGGGTAGTGCTGCATATGCGGGTGTGTGTTTGTGGTTGTGTGTGCGCGCCTTTTTATGTGTGCTTTCTGCAGCCATGGGATGCACAAATAGCACGCGCCATGTGCGAGGCACTGAAAGTCTGCTAGCGTTTTAAGGTGGACCTCCACTGATCTGTGCTATCTTAATGTTTCAGGATGAACTCAGCAGTCATAGAAAAATAAAGCTGTCACTCCTCTCAGTTCATTCCTTATAAAATTGTTCTCTTGCAACAAATTTACTGCTTAGATTTAACAATCCAAAATGTTAAAAGATTCACATGCTCCATCACACACATGCCCCTGCTCCTTTGATCGTCTTCTCCAGCCTGCCCAGATGGTTCCTGTCACTGCTTGCTATGGGGACAGAAAACAAATTTCCAAGCAGTGATGTCACGGCCGCGCTTGCGTCGCGAGGTTTCGTGTTACAGAACCCATTCCCATCATACCATGATGAAAGGTGACCACCCGCCTTTATTTGGAATTCAGCAGATGCAGGTAATAAAATGGCCTGTTTGAAGCCCCTGTGGTTAAGAGTTGGTCTGAAGCTTCTAAAACTTGGTGGAGTTACACATAATCAAGCAAAATAAACCACGTAAACAGAGAACGGCCGTGTTTTCCCGCTGATGTAATCCCCTGCTAGTTTGGCCAAGGAGGGTGCAGCAGCTTCTGTAAATGTTTGTTGTCCTTTTGTCAACAACCCCTTCCAAAGGAGGCTTCGTTCAAACATGGCTGCTGAATTGGTATCACACCAAGATGAGCTAAATTTGTGACATAATCTGACTGTAATAATGAATATGAAGATGAAAAAGCTTGTGACAGTTTTTTTTTTTCTCAAATTTTTTGGCCATTCTATGGGCGGCTTTAAGCTCGAGTCTCATCTTTTTGCTCTGGCTGGAAAGAAACACTTTGGGTGTGACCTGAATCCAGTCTTCTTAAGTCTTTACAAGGCCAAGTCCATGAAATTTGTGTACGCCAACAATCCCTTCAGGGTTGAGGAAGAGATATCCTGCCTTGCAAAGGTATTTACCAAACAGTTTTGTGTTTCATCACATCAATCATTGTCCTCTCTGGACCACTGGTGTTTAGTTTTTTTTTTTTGCTGCATTTTCATCTAAATATTGCAATATTTGCACTAGTTCCATTGGCCATTTTTGAGTCCGGATCTCTGCCCCGTCTCCTGACAAAGGTAGTGCTTTCCTGTGGTCCATGAGTGAACTGGTCCTAGCCAATGACATAGCTTGCAGCAGAGGGAGCATAATTAAGTGTTGCTAAGAAAACGCTAGCACCATTTTAGCACTGCAAGCAGTTTGGTGGAGGCTGCAATTAGCTAGAATCTTTGGTGGAGGTTCACCTTCCAGCATGATAATAACCCTGAACATAAAACAGCATGGCAACAGGGCATGGTTTAGATACAAGCATTTTCATGTCTTAAAACTGCCTAGTCAAATCCAGGCACAAAATCTCAGTTTCTGTTTGTTTCAGAAATGAATTTAGCAAATCTTCAATTTCCAGATGTGCAGTTGATTGCAGACTCAGATACAGAATTAAACCAGATGGGCTGGTTACAAATGGACACTACAGTAAGAAAATCTAAAATGAAATGTCTGATATTCTGTCCATTTACCAGCTATACACTGTCTTGATCAGTCACATACAGTTCTATGAAATACACTCCTGTATTGCTAATAAATTGTATGGAGAAAAGCAAAATTATATCACAGATGATTGAGGATTGTGAGGTGGACTTTGGCCCATGCTGCAAAAACAGTGTCATCTTTCCCCTCTGCCTTTATTTTCCTTTCCTCCCCCGTTCAATCTTTTCCACATGTTCTCACCTGGTCACCCCTGCTGCCATCCAAGCTCCTGGAGCAAGAATATCAGAAGAATATTGCAAGCAGTTTTCCATGAGAACCAACACAAACACAGCAACCTTAAGTGTCGTTTGAAAAGTTGCTGAGGTTACACTGCAGCAATGCGCTTTCTCTCACTTTTAACACTCACTGCTTAAGATGGTAGGAATCAGCTTTGGATGAAAAGGTAATTTGTTGAAGGAGCAATTATAGCAAGCAGGGGAAGAATAATGAACTGAAAGACACTGATTTTAGCTTGAAATGTCAGTTCTAATAACTTTTTAAGATTTTAATCTAACAAACACAACACAGTAGAAAGGAATGTTCAAAAATTTTGAATCCTCTTTAATCTAATTTGATGGTTTTCAATCTGCCAAAGTTGGTCAAGGATTTACAAAAGAAATGCCCAATTAATTGTTTTTTATTTTTCTCTACAGAAAAAACACTGCAGGGAACATTTTTAGGTTATAAACTTAGCTACAAAACAGCCAAATACTTTTCTTCACCAATCCATGAGTCCTTTGAAAGCTGAATCCATCAATACACTCTTTACACTACGCTACTTTACAGCTGCACTCCTCTAGTTTTATTACCACCAGTCTCGATGGTTCCATCTCGTTTTAGAATTATACAGTTTTATTATATTGTCACAGAAAAATCGGTGTCATGTCAGTGAGCTCAGGGGATCAGTGGTTATCCGCAGTGACAGTGGATAGCCAAGCCACTTTTCCCTGCCCTCGCCACATTCCCTTTTTTAAACAGTGAACGCTTGTGAGGAAGGCAGTATTTTTTGTTAAACTGTTGTCATGTAATTCATTGCATTGTTAAAATTCATACACAAATATGATATATAGGTGTGTTGTGATCAAGCCCTGTTTGGGCTCCCTTTTGGTTCTGGATTTTTCAATGTTTTGAGCCTTTAAAATTTCAAAGTGTAAATATTTTGTTGTTTTCTGTCTTATTTCGAAATCACATAAAGTAGCTGGAGACAACGTCCACTCTAAACGGTTTCTTCAGTTCTGTAAAAATGTATTAGAACATGTAAATTCAGCTCATTTTAACAAGAATTGTTCTTTATATACATACGTTTTTGTTGTAAAGATTCATGTCCTCACAGTGGAAATAAGTCTGCTTAAGACTAAACCCCATGGTTATACTAGACTGATGTTGTGCACAGATGTTAGTGGTCGCTAAACTTCTACCTTCAGAAGAAAAAGACTCGTTTAGGGGCAAATTTAAATGATTTTCTCCCTATCAGTATTTCCTGAGACCCCTATTACCCCAAGTGGACAATGTCTGTCTTGCTATGTATAATTATGGGAAGTAAGGAACTAAACGTATTACGCAATAAATCCGCTGTGACTTTCCTGCTCAGAGTTCCCCTGTTCCAAAAGAACAAATACATACCCAAAATTTTAAAAAAAAAATCAAACAGTCAGGAAGGTTTCTGGATCTGGAGCCTTTTTGAAATGTCAAATTTTAAAGAACGATCTTCATTCTTTGCACAAAACGCATGTTTTAGTAACGCTAGCTGTGATAATTGCTGTTATAAGAGGCTTCAGACAATACAAAATCTCTCCTCCATGTTTTTTAAAGCAATACATTCCTAATTTACAAGAACTGCCTACTCACACACACAGTGCCTCTGCTTTTGATTTAATAATGACATTTTGGGGCAGGACAGCTAAAATCATTATCAGCTAAAATCAGTTTAAACATTTCAAAGATTTGATTGATCACCAAAACAATGTAAGCTTCTTTATTTGCTTTGCTGTTCTTTTAGGGAATGCATGGACATTACAATTGGCCTCTACCCTGGTTCCAAAAGATTTGTTATAAAACGTTTATATAATGTTCTTGAAAAGGAATTGTTTGGGTCAAGAATTTAAGGATGTTGCTCATGCTAGACTATTATTGCA
This sequence comes from Alfaro cultratus, assembly GCA_903066825.1. Classification (NCBI taxonomy): domain Eukaryota; kingdom Metazoa; phylum Chordata; class Actinopteri; order Cyprinodontiformes; family Poeciliidae; genus Alfaro; species Alfaro cultratus. The sequence continues at coordinate 8,508 of CAEFZX010027489.1, read as the reverse complement.
ATGAAGCACACTTAAGTCACTCTTATCTATTTCCTTAGTGTTTAATCCCTAACTCTGACATGAACACTTAATGTTGACCGCTGGACGTTTTTTATTCAACAATGATGATTAAAATAATAATATCCTTATCCTTACATAGTTGCATCATGCTAAGATGGGTTTAAAGTCTTCTCTAAGATCCATAAACCTATGCCAAATTTGTAGAACACATCGATTTTAACATGCACGTTTTACACACGGAGAGCTGATCCCAAATGTAGCTTTCAGGATTTCTGGTTTTCCGAGCAGACCAGTGATCTAATCGCTTGATTACCTGCTGCTCCGTGCCAAGTCCCAAGCAGCAGACCAGACGCCTCTGAGAGTACAACATCCAACCTTACCATGAATTATCACGTCAGGAGTGAGTCATGGAGATCTTGAGCCAAGCTAGAAGCTTTATAGCTTCATGAAACCTGCCACTTTTCTTCAACGAGATTAAGCTTGTTAACAAACCGGAAAGGGCTAATTGGTGACAGTCAATCGGTTTAGTGTACAATATGACATCACGGTCGATGCATGCTGTCAAATACCGATACGATGATTCAGGAAACAGTGAGGGGAAACCAAATGAGACAATACTATAAACCTAAGAGCATTACTGCTGTCTGTCATACCGAGGCTGCAATCCAGTAAACTTTGAAGTGGTGTTAAGACATTGGAGGGTGGTTTTGATGCTACGTGAAGGGGCCCTCAGGACATCAGCAATGGCCTTTTCTGATTTTTACCAAGAAATCTGATGAAAGCTTCTAAGTCAATCGTCTTCTTTTGTCACTTTGAAAACACTAGCAAGAAAACATTAATCAACAAGTAGATTGGAAAGGTACATTTGTCTGCTCTAAATGTTTAATCATAAACATTACCTGCAGGACAAATGAATAGATTATGGAATTGATCAATCACAAACAACGATGACAGTAAAGCTTCTGTATAGATTTTTTGTGTTGAGGAACAAATAATAATAATAATAATAATAATAATAATAATAATAATAATAATAATAATAATAATAATAATAATAATAATAATAACATTACACCTTAATCTGTGGAGTTGATTTTAAAATTTCAATATTCTCATCTTGTCTCAGAGCCCATAGTTCGCCCACACAGGGATGTTAGCATTTCCCAGCTGCTTGGAATTCCTTCCTGCTGTCTTGGGAGCACACAGTGCATTTTAAAACTTGTTGAGCCCTTTCAAGTTTTATTTGAAAGTATGTAATTACATTCTTGAAGAAATAACAGGTTCCCAGAATGATAGACATGTTGTATTAAATGTCATGCTTTAAAAGACGTTGTGAACACTTTTTTTTTTATGTGGCTGCAGTCTATCTCTTCAAATACTTTGTAGACCACAGATAATACAGTCAAGATAAAACAAAGGAGTAATAACTCTTCATTTATTGCTGGCGGCTCTGAGTACTGTGCAAAGTATTTCCTTAACATTATTATCATATTTTATTCATTACTTAAGTTACTTGTTGTATCTTTTATTGGCTTTAAAACAATTGAAACTTTTCACATTTTGTCACATTAAAAGGACAAAGATTAAAGATTTTTATTTTGGCTCCAAGTGACAGATAGATACAAAGAGGCACTTAGTAAATACATTTTTGCACCAGTCACTAATTTGGTTAATTCTGAAGGGAATGATGGCGTTACTTAGGTTTTGAGCGATGCAAATCTCTCAAAACCTTGAGTAGACTTCCTCACCCTTACTGAAGTATCCCTTAAGAATGATGCTGCCACTATAGCTCACTATGGGGCTGGAGTGTTAAGGGTTAGGTAGAAAGTTTGCTTTTCCTGGATTGTGGTAAAACCTTAAATAAGACATTTTACAGCTTTCTTTTAACAGCAGCTTTCCTCTTGCCACTCTTCCATAGAGGCCATAAAGGTTTGTCCACATGACCTGTTGATCTCAGCAGCTCTCCTATTTACCCTTTTTGTACTCTTTCATTAATGCTCTCATTGCCTGCGGTGTGTTGGCAGGTTTGCACAGACTTCACACTCTTTCCATAATTCAGAGGATTGAACGGTGCTCCACGAAAGCTTGGAACATTGTCTTTATGACATAAGTCTTCCTGTTTTTCTTTTCCTGTGTCTTTCCTTGGTTTTCATGATGTTCTCTAACAAACCCCGAAGACCTTCCTTCACAGCACATCTGTAGCTGAAATCCGTTCACTACTTAGATGATTTCTAAATGCTGTTGGTTCTTCTGGACTCATTTCAGCAGTATCAGCGTAAAGAGAGCTGAACATGATTCCCCTCACATTTCTTAGATTTTCACAAGTTTGAAAGCCATGTATCTTCCCCTTAATAATTAAAGTGCAAGTAGTGTTTTCTGAATAAATACAAATGCAACCTTAAATTATTAAGGGGGAAAAAACTCTTCAATCCAAAATACTCCTATATGTTAAGTGCCCTCTTGACCTAATGACACTCTTCTAGCAACAACTGCCATCAACTCTTTGGCAATTTGAGGAGCTTAGTCCACTCTTTTTGCCCATTTAACTGAATTTAGCCACATTGCAGGGTTTCTCATCATGAACATCCTGTTTAAGGTCACGCCACAGCGTCCTAATTAGATTTAAATCTGGAATTTGAATTGGCCAAACTCAAACCCTAATTACTTGCTCAGTCATTCAAAGACATTGTCTCTGGTTCATTATCCTGCTTCGTAACCCAAGGTTTCCAATAGCGATCAAACTTGATGGTTCCATCAATCATTGCAAGTCTGTCAACTCCCGAAGCAGCAAGGCAACCTCGGACCATCACACTAATCCACCATGCTGGACTGCCCATGATGTTCTGCTGTTGTTAGTCAAAAGAATATTTTCTCACAGTTCTTTGAGATTATCAATATCATTTCAAGGAAATGTGGGATGAGCCTTTATGCACCTTTTGGTCCCCAGCGGTTTTTTTCTCAGAAACTCTGGCACTGATGTTGTTTTGCCTGGTTTCTTCATCATTGTGCTCATACAAATAAATCTCACTTGTTTTGGGTTCTTTTTTAATTTTTATGGATAAGCAGTTTTTGACGAATGTCTGTGAATGTTTCTCATATGTTCATGAATTTGCTTAGATTGGGCCAGTAAGTGTGACATCTTGAGATCTTTCAGACAACTTCATGTCATCTGAAAGATGATCTCTGGTTTAGTGAGTGTCGCTTTTTCAGGTCAGGAATTAATAAGGTCTGGGTGTGGGTTGGGAAATTAAATGAGTGGGTCAATCACTTTTTCACACAAAACCAAGTTGGCTTCAAAATCCTTTTCCCCTAAAAAATTATATAATCATTTGAAGTTTTTCTATCTACCACAGGTATGGAAAGAAGAAAAATAGAAACAACTGGAAGGAGATAAATACTATTTCACCACATATATAAAATTCCATTAAAATAGTTTGAGGTTTGTGGATATAGTGTGACAAAATAAAAAATAAAAAAAGAAATTCAAGGAATTTACATAATTTGGCAGGGCAGAATAAAACCACAGATTAAATCAAAAGGCTATACCATATGCTGGGCATAAAAATCACTTTGTAAATGTTTCATTTTCTCTAGTCAGGGTCTATTAAAGTAAAACCTACAATTCATCTGATCTTCTGAAAGTTAAATAATGAATTTTCAGCTGCTTCTTGCTATGAAATAAATTTGTTTGCTGGTTTTATAACTTTATTAAGGGCCTGTTACAAACTGTGATTTTTCCACCACTGAGTCCAGACGTTCAACTCCGGAGGCTCTGGTCACAGGATGTCTCAGGGCACCGTATCAGTCTACTGTAATGCATGACATTTAATTGTGTTCTATTCTGGTCCATTACCATCGAGTCAGGTCTAATCCATTTTCCTCTTGAGCTCCACAACATAGCCCTCTTGAGGTTCTCCATCAAGACGTAGCACCACCACTGGAGAACTGATGTGTTTTCCTTCTTAGCTCGGACTCTTAGGGACTCTGGTGTGAGCAAAGTCAGATTGCAGGAGTGTCTTCAAGTGCCAATCCAAAGTGCGATAAAGAAAGCTTTTTAATCCACCGAGATGATTTCTCAATGTAACCTCCCCAGAGCCCCAGCATCAGGTGTTGCTCCACTCAGGCTGCATCTGGACAGTGTTGAAGCCCAAGTGTGTCTCCCCGCATTCTGACAGATGGAAAGAAAGGCATTAAAGCCGCCCCCGGTCCTGCTCTCTTGACCAGCTGCCTTTGATAATATCTGGCAGGAGAAGGTGTGCACCAGTGACAACAGGAGATGGACAAACATTAAAGTCTCATCACTCACAAGTCCTGATCGTCTGACAGACTCGACCACATTCACTGGAGTGTCTTTGACGATGTCGCTTTGTCATGGAGCTCGTTATGTTTTCCGGCAAGAGTTAAGGGAAGAGACGGCTTAGAAAGGCCACTTTTTATAGTCCATTGTCCAATCTTGTTAGGTCAACTAAATAAAGATAACACATGCTTGATTTAGTTTTTTTTTTTTTTTTTTTTTTGGATAGATATATTTGTTGAGAATGTACAAACAATTAAAATGTGCAATTAGTGTAAAACAGTACATTCTGTTTTTGATTGAAAAAAAGTTACAAAAATAGATTTGGCAGGTCTAAGCCACCTTTACAGTAGTAAAGTAAGAAGCTTAACTCTTGGAGCCTTTTCGGCATAAAAATAGAGATATTGCCATATCTATATCTTTAAAAAATGTCATTGGGACTTTTAAGGGAATACAATGAAATAAGTAAATACATTTAGGTAAAACATTGATTTTAATTGTGTTAACTTTACCAATCAAAGATAGAGGAAGAGCCATCCATCACTCTAGCCCGGCTTTAGAGGATGTGTAATTCTTTTTGGCAGATTTTGTCAGGGCACCATTTAAATGAACCAGACAACAACTTTGTCTTCTCTCATATTAATAGGAAACTCTTCATTTTCAGCATTTTTGAATGGAAAATAAATCCTTCAGAAAGACCACAACTGTCAACCTAACTCAGACTGGATTGTGTTTTTAAGCTATGCTTGATTTGATTTGATTTATTTATTTATTCAATTTATTTATTTCAAACATGTTTTTAAAAACAAGAAACAAAAGCAAACAGTAAGACAGAAAAAACCTGTGCATAAAAACCAAGAGCAAAATCATTTGTTTTCTACTACGTTTTTGTTTGAAAAGAAGTAGGAATACGTGAACACTTATTTAATCCTGCCCCTTACTGTATCTCAATTTAATTAAATATACTACTTACTGGCTCAATTATTATCAAATGTTTTTATTTAAAACCGATTAAAGCTCTTTGTCCCCATGGAGCTGTCCGCCATGTCCATCCCTTCATAAGCACGTTGTAACTATGTTCTGATTTGTATGTCTAACAGGGTAAGGCACCACAAAGCTCCATTAATCTGGACCTGGTTTCATTATTATGACAATGAGTTCAATAAACTCATTATCTCAATCAAATCAAGCACCTTTGGGATGTGGTAGTGCAGACGATCTGCATCATGGATGTGTGCCGACTACACTGCAGTGACTGTGAAGTGGCGTCATGTCAATATGGACAAAAACATCTGACAAATGTTTATGATATTTTGGTAAATTAAGGCAGCTATGAAGGCAAAGGGTGCCGAGTCCAATTTTAGCAATTCGTACACTAAAGTGACTTGTGAGTCCAAACTAGAGGACAAAAGCTGAAAAAGAATGTCAGTGTTTCTTAGGAAGGAGGGAATGCTGCAGTCGGTTCAATGGGGACAAGAAGGACGTTTTCCACACTGCTCAGTCCAACCCTCTCCATTTCTTTATGTTTACTTCCATGTTCAGGAGTTTACATGCCAATTCCATTACAGGGATTAAAATAGTTTGTTTGAGACATTCTCAAGCTCTGCTTCCCTTGTCCTTCTTAGTTCCCTTAACCCTTTGCACCACTTACATAGTTTCAAGTCTCTGGAATGGGTTTAGGGAATACAGGACAAGCGAACACGAGGCAGCTAGATGTGAAGACTGTTCCAAAAAGAAACCTTTGCTTGAGCAAAAGCTTGGGTTTGGTCCATGCCTGTGGTGGATGTCTGCAGCAGTGAACACAGGAAAAAGAGGAAAAACGCTTCAGTACCGCATCGTGCTCTGGAGTCGAGGTGGGTCGCCTTTGAGCTTCTGCTGATTACTGGCTGGCGTCCACAGGTGAGTGACTCCGAGCAGGATTCAGTGACACTGTCACAGAAGTGAGATCAGCCCTCTCTTCCCGAGAAGCGGCAAAGTACTGCTGACCTACCCTCCTCCCCAAAACAGCCAAAGGCAAAAGTCTAAAGATCAGAGAGTGTTGTTCAGTCAGTAGAAAGGAATGGAAGGTGAGCTTTCCAGACTCACAAATGCAACAACATAACTTGTAATACACAGAATGCCCTCATAAAGACATTTCCCAGGAAATTAAAAATTAAGGAGAAGCTTATAGCATTGTTAAATCGAGTCTTGTGGCTCTAGGCCACATGCAGCAGGTAATCTCTTTCGGAACTGAGTGGGCTCAGAGAGGCTAAGCCTGGTCAACAACAAGGAAAGGGGGCATCCGCATTGTTGCTTGTGCTCCCAACAAAGCAAAACAAAAAACCTTAATTGAGCCGCAGTGAAAGATATTTTACTTGTGATGACTTGAAATGTGATTTTGTTTCACCCTTTTTTAACTGGTACATGAAAACGATAGGCCGATCTTTATCTTATCTGTCTGCAACAAACTGTTCCATAACCCACAAGGGTGCTTTGTTTGTTTTCACAGCGTGTCTCTGTTTTTCAGCTTGGGTGGTGCACGGGTCCAAACTGATGCATGTGTAGACTTGTCTTGGTGGATGATGCATCAAATAGGATAAGCACATCATTCTGAGGTAAGATTGCAATATCGTGCGTTTGAGGCTCAAAGTAGAAACACCCTGCTGTGAAATGAGCTAAATATGTTTGTCATTGTGTCACTTATTAAAGAGGAGTAAAACAAACGGGAAGTAAACTTTCGAACTATATCTATATTTTACAATATTTTCTAAATTACCCACAAAATTGTAAAATTTACATTACTTTGTTAGAAATCAATGAAGATATTTAAAAAGACTAACTTTAAGTACAACTAACAGATTTATGTATTTTTTTTTAGATCAAAAATGGTTTCTAAAAATTAGTGATTAATTGAGACTGCAAAGTTTTCTGTTTTGGAATGTTTTTTGCTTGTTTACCCTCATGGTTAAAATTTATTTTATAGACAAAGTAAGAAATCATTTTTAAAAAATGACGGGTCAGTTAAAATAGTCATAAATGCATCTCTGCCTGATTGAGTTTTGGTAAATATAACGCTTACAATTTGGTTTATATGTGCCTTATGACTCTGCAATGTGACATCTGGTGGCAAAGTGTCAAGTTGCAACCAAGTGAGCCCCGGCTGGCTGGGCCTTTCCCAGCAAATCAAATAAAGTTTGATTGAAACAACAATCAAATAGGATTAAAAAAACAAGAGTTTTTTTAACCAGATCGTTGTTTTGGAACAGTGTGGTGAGTTGAGATTAGTGATTTTAAAATAATAACAAAAAAAAAAAGGAATCATTAAAAAATAAATGTTAGAAGAAATATAATCTGATCGCACATAGAAAATATTATCAATAAAAGAAAGAAAAAGAAACATAGAAAAAGAAAGAAAACAATATGATTATTTACAATTTTTTATTAAGTTACCACCGCTACAGGTTGTTTTGTCTTATTAATCAGGATGCAATTTATGTTAGTATAATGTACCAATTACTACTAAGGATTATTATAACAATGAAGTCAGCCAAAGGGATTTTTTTTTCAGCATCCCAAAGTGTTTGATGAAGCTATGTTTTGATACACACAGCTATGTTTTGATACACACAGTGCTATACTACTGAGCATTTGGGCCCCCAGGCTAGAGTTGGGGGCCTTATGCACACAAGGTTTTTTTTTTTACACAAGCAAATTACAACAGATTGATAGTTAAGTGAGAAAGTTTCTTGGAAATGATCATTTAAATTGCCGTTGTCAAACAATCCTTCATAAATGCAGCCACATTTGAAGAAATGTCTTTCGTAATGAGTAGGAAAAAAAACTGCCAAAGGAATGGGCAGCTAAACGCAGTTAATGAACAAAACAGAGCTTGAGCATGCACTTACGTTTGCTGTCATTTAGGTCAAAGATTTGCATAGAAGTCAACATTTCCAAGAATTTCACAAATTTAGCCATAATATGTGTATTTATGGTCATTTTCAATAAGTCAAATTGTTGAAAAGTTACCGTATTTCAACAAGTGAACTAAGAGAAACATGTGATATGGATTAATTACACGCAGACTGGTGTTTCTCCCTCTTTCTTTCTGTTAGATAGACAGACAGACAGACAGACAGACAGACAGACAGATAGATAGACAGATAGATAGATAGATAGATAGATAGATAGATAGATAGATAGATAGATAGATAGATAGATAGATAGATAGATAGATA
>CAEFZX010027488.1:0-68172 GCA_903066825.1 Alfaro cultratus | reverse complement strand
ATATATATATATATATATATATATATATATATAAACCAAACTATAATATATTTGGTGATATCATATTCTGGTTATTTGTACGCAATTTCCAGTAAGTTTCATAGCATCCAATCAATGCCTTACATAAGCCACAGCCAAATGTTATCGACTGGGTAAAATGTACAAATTTCAACAGCAAGCAATCATTTCTCAACAGCCGAGGACCTTCTTTGCATAGAACTGCGGGCCGGCTTTTACCAAATGGTAAAAGCGGAAAGTGTCATTGTCTCAATAATGTGCCATGTTTCCTTGAACATCAAGTACAGCTTGACAGTACTGCTCATGCTGTTCACAAGTCAGTTTATTGTCTTCTTAGGCATGGCATCCCACTCTTCTTGAAAGGTGGCCTTCAGAGTTAGAGTTGTTTCTCTGGGTTTCATATAGGACTCAGGTCTGGACAAATTGCAGGTCACTTCGTTCGAGGAACCCCAGTCTCCAGTGGCCATACCCTAATGGAGCATTTTCAGCCATGAATGTGGAATGAGGCCTGTGTTGTTCATGCAGTGACACAATGACTGGATTCATAAAGTTATTCAGGAAGTCCAGGCTTGTCATTGTACCATTCTCAAACTGTAGGGCAGAATATGTAGCAGTGTACCTGCTTACACTGCAGCAGTGGTGGTGTCTGGTAACAACAGCGGCTGTTGCATAGCGTTCACCTTGACATCTCCAACATTGTCATTTCTGCTCATATAAATAATTGTAATTTTATTTCTTTAATTTGATTATTTTAGCTTTTAAATGTATGCAATTATATGTGATACTCCAATTAAACTGAAGCTGAACGTTAATAATGATTTTTGCGTGGATAAAAAATTAATAATTCTGACCTAGAAAACATGCATATGGTGTTTCATATGGTGAATATTTCATTTGATTATTAAAATACTGTTTTAGCTCATTTCAAAATATGTATTTTTCTTTTTTCCATTATAGTTCGCACTAAAAACATTCACAAAAAAAAGGTTTTACAAATTCAAATTAAAAAAAGAATCATAGAATTATCAAATAGCGATGCCCAATATTTGATATTATGTCGTATGAAAACAACAAATCCCCATTGTGTTGTAATTTTTAGTACCGTACAAGAGCACGAGAGGAAACCGTTCTCTCTCATAAGTGATATGTCCTTGGACCAATCAGAAACCACAAGAAGTGGCCCTGCTGTCAGATTGGCTCGCCGCAGTAGTGACGTAATGAAGCTTTGGTATAAAATCAACACACGCACTTCATTCAGCGCTTTACACAGTATGGCCGGCGATATTAGCTAGCACTCGCTTACGGTATTCTCTGCAAAAGGGAAGGCGGTAACTCAAGATAATTAACACCTGGATTGCTTAAAGGACTGTACCTCAATAAATTATAACTAACCGAGGAAGGATTAAATAAGCTGTAAACGTTGTAACTGACGTTCTAATAATTCTGTTGGGTGTCTGTTGTCTCATGATGGAGGATAACGGTGCACATTTCTTCGAGGGGACCGAGAAGCTGCTGGAGGTGTGGTTCTCTCGCCAGGACGAGACCAAAGGGACCGGGGACCTCCGCACCATCCCGAGGTTTGAGTCTTTTTCTTGTCTGCGCTGTCATGTCATGTCTGTGTCGCCTATTGCGGTAAACTTCAGGTATTGTGTGACATGTAGGTAGTAATATTTTATAAAGACCAGGCTCCTAGAGACTTTCATTGCTTTACCCGAATCTGGCCTGCTGAGAACCGAAGCAGTTTCTGGCCTTACAGCCCCCCACCATCGAGTTAGCTAACACCACTCTGGAAAATGGTCACCTCCCCCTTTAACTGTGCTACTCTGAGGATGACTCATTCATTCGTCGTACTTTAAGTTTATCAGCTCTTCCTATTCCATTACTTGACGCTTTTGGGTTCGTAATGGATATTTTCTGTCGTGTTTAGAAATACGTAGACTAGCAGGTGGGCAGGCGGTTATTAGCTGAGTAACTCATGCTACTTCTTAAAAGAAAAGTATCAGCATCTTTTAAGCGCTGTCCTGCTGACTTTTATTGGCCTTTATTGAGCTCTTAAAATGCTGTGCCATTTAGGTGACTGATTCGTCCGTCGCTGACATGTGTCAGTCAGTTTTTGCTGCTAAAATTAGGCGGGCTGGATGAATTTTCTTAACCCTTTACCGATGGTCATGACTCCGAAGTTGGTATCAGGTTCGGAGCTTCTGAAATTTGGCATTCATTAAAGCGTCATTATGCTGCTTTTTAGGGAATCTGGGTTTAATCTGGGTTTCGATCATCTAGGATTAGGTCACTTGTGAAAGTTGAAAAATAGGAATTTCTCGAAACACGAATAGATTATTTTACATTAGTGAGACGCGTTGTTTTTGCTAAATACAGTGAAAGTGTGAAACATGTCATAACGTGCTGTGCTGTGGATCTATTCAGTGTAGAATAACCCAGTATAACTCTGACCAAAGTATTGCACTTTTCAGGTACGACTCTAAATTAAGCTGGAACAGATCAGAGGTAGTTCAGGTTCCTTTAAAAGTGTTGAAATAGCCCTTTACTGACGTGACGAAACTTATGCCAACTTCAGCGTCGTGTCTTTGCTCGTATACTTCTGTCGCGTTGCTCTGTCTCTGTCTGTCTGCGTGGTTGGGTTGAATACATTCGAGAAGCGGGGGGGAGAAAAGCAAACTCCATTTTTGTCTTGTAAGAAAACTGTTAAACTGTAGCTGCGTTTTGTCGTTGAGCTTATTTCTCTATGCGTCATTCAACAAGGAGGAGGGAGGGGAGCGTGAACCATGTGGTCGGCCTTGGTTTGACTCGGTAGCTTGGCCACTGCTGCGCTCACCGTCCTAAGATCTGCTTCTGGACAGTTTCACCAGATGCATCCTTTTTTTTTCTTGGATAGGCTGCATCAGTTTCTGACTGGATTCCGTTCTTCTGTCTGGAGGGAAGCGCAGAGAGACACTGGGTCATCAGTTTCTGTTGTTGTACGGTTTAGGTCTCTGATTAAGCGTTTCTGTCCAGTCATCTGCAGTCCCGAATATTGACTTTTGTTTTGTAAAAAAAAAAAAAAAAAAAATCCCAACTGGTCCCTGCACGAGTCACGTTTCCAGCCATGAGGACGCTCCCCTCCCCAGTCCTCTGATTGGCTCAAGGGTTCTACACTCTGATTTGCTGAGTGGCCCTCGGCTGTATTTGAATAGGATGATGGGAGGTTCACAAAGATCCATGTGGATGTAGAAGACTGTTGACCTTTGCCCTGGTTCAGTTCAACAAAATCCACTTCTTACACATGCCTCAAAATGGTATAAAAAAAAAAAAAAAAGTTGATCTTAGACACAGGAGGTGAGCAGAATAGTGATTCAGACATCTGATCAGAATGGGCCCGTTTTGGTTTGAATGCTGGTTCTGCAGCTCAAACTGTTTGCTGCATCTAATGAATGAGAGAAAATGAATTCTCACTGTTTTCAGCCTGTAAACACACTTTTTGATTTTAATGAAATGAAAGTGGTGCCTATATGTTAAGCATAAAGGGGGGTCGGGGGGTATTACAACTTTTATATTAAAAGAGCCTGCAGTCTCACTGGATGTGTTGCATTTATTCCCCTTTTTGTTTTCTACTCTCCAGAAAAATGAAATGTTCAGGTCTCAAAGAAAAATTAGTGTTTTGGAAAAAGTCTGATTGGTGGAATAATTTAGGTTCTATAATTGGACAAGTATGCGTGTGTGTGTGTGTGTGTGGCAAGATTGAGGAGCGGCATTAATTTACAGCAAAAGGACAGATTAGCGGCTTACGGGGACCCAGTCAGTGGATCAACCCCGCTGGACATCAGCCAGTGTCCAAATAAGTCCACAAGGGCATCTGAGTGACCTGCGGGGGCCGTTGCTCAGATTACCTCCGCTGTCAGGCCTCAGATCTTATGGTCTGCTGCTGGTGACTGCAGGGCAATTTCCCACAGGCAACGTGGTGTCAAACTTTAGATTTAGGTCTGTGTGAACCTGTTGAACGGGTGAAGATGAGCAGGTTCTGGTAGTTCCTGGTTCTTGTCTTTGAGGAAATGGGATCACGCTAAGCGCTCTGAAATAGCCTCCGGTGTGCATGTCGCTGTGAAACGGGAGCTGCCTCAGGTTTCTGGTAACATTGTTGCAATGGGCCGAGGAAGTCATGTTGCAACAGCCCTCCCATGTGTTTTTGTGTGAGATGGCGGCCATTAGCACCATCCCGTAGAGCCGATGGTCACACTTGTTTGACCTAAATGCTTTGCAAAACTAGCATGCAGCCTGCTGTTGGAATATCTCAATGAAGCTGACTGCTTTTCACCACTTCCAAGCCTTAATCTGTTGCTGGAGATGATCAGAAAGAAAATAGTCAAGATGGCTTCAAGATCCCTCCCTACTTACCCTGTAGTCAGAATTCCTAAGTCATATTTGTCTGTAGGGAAGCTGCTGAGAAAACAGTGTAAAAATGTGTTCTCTTGTAAAACATAACTTAAAAAAAAAAAAACGCGTGGAAATTCAAGCAAGCCCCACTTTATTTTGTCCTAATGCATAATTATGAGATTATTTTTCTGCAAATATGGTGAAAAACATTGGCTTTAAGTGACTAAGTCCCACCTGCAGGTACAGTATTTCTGTATATCTTTCTTCTACCACAGTGCTGCTTCAGCCTTACCTGATATTATATTCCACGATCAATATGGGAGTAACAAAATTTGAGCTATTCAAGTTGGTTAAAAGAATGGAAAAACATTGTTCTCTTTTTTCTTCCATATGTAGATTTTAAAAGGAATTTTAATGAGGAAAACATACAAAATTACTTAGAAATATTTCTAAAATAGCACCACAAAATCAGTGATGTTTGATTGCAAAAAAAATCACAAAAGCAGTCATGAAGTCCTGCCGGGACTGAATAAATTATTTTACTTGCCACAATTGTCTCAAGTATCTGATCTGTGAGCCGATAAGTGTGCACCGAGATTCCACCCACATGAAACCAGGACTAGGTGAGCATAGTTTTTATTTAGCTTCCTTACCTCCTATATAATTTTGTAAACTGTAAAATAAATCTTTAAATGCTCCTTCAACAATATTAGCAACGCACCAAGAAATCTTTTGGTGACTGACATTGGATGATTATTTTTCCCCCTGTGACCAGACTGCTAGAAACTCAAGGCCAGTTTTTCTTCCTTTTTTTTTTTTTATCAGGCAGAACAGAGGGCAGATTCTGTTCTGCCCTCTGAACAGAATCAGAGGGCACAGAATTGTGACTGCATGAAATGCAGTCACAATTCATGCAGAAATTGTGACTGCATGAATTCTGAACATTTCCTTATCAAATATCTTTTTTTTATTATCATTATTTTGGATGAGTGAGGCAGTTAGCAGTTACCAGGAAGGCTGAGTGGACTACATAAAGTTGCTCTGTTTTATTCTCTTCAGATTTCAGACTACATCTCTGGTGGAACATGCTGAATTTGGAAACATTGGTGTAAATATCAGAGTTTAGGGTTTCTGGTCTGTAGGGAATGAGCCAGATATTGAAAACACTCTAGAATTCTAATCAGTGTATCTCTAATATGTCATATCTTCATGTACAGGTCTGGCACATGAAGATGTACTGGTCTGTTTATGAAGAGATTTTTAGAATCCAAGCAATTAATAGGAGGCCTTTTGGAAACTTATTTTTGTTCACAACAAATGTTCTGTGGACTAAATTGGCTGTTTTCTGTATACAGTCATATTCACAGTGTGTTCCATACATTCCAGCCCAGTTGTAGTTCTAGTGCCATTAAGTTCAGTTCATTATTCCAATTCCAAAGTTTTCTCTGAACAACTCAGTCCCTGACTTTAGAGTAAAGCTGCACGATCTAGAAAATCATGTGATGGTCTCTGTAAATATTTCGACATGCAACACTTCATTCCTGATATGTGCTTCCTGCTCAATGTGACCTTTAGCATTTTGGCTGTCGCGTGTGTGTCTGGTCAGAGGATGCTGCTGTGAGACTGTTCTACTGGCTAAATATTACATTAGCATAAAAAAAAATACAACTTCAGGACTCTCAAACTATATTAGCCAAAGCGCATTGCACTCCAAATATTCCTTTGTGATATGAATATTTCACACACTAATATTGCGGTGACGATGTGTTTTCAATATATGTTGTACAGCAAATCCCCTTCCTGGCAAAAATGGACAGTCAGTGGGGGTTGCAGTTTTATCACAATATTTTGTTGTACTATTGTGATGATAATAAAAGTGACAATAAGAACTGTTTACTTGCTTTCCCACAGACACAAATACTGTTTTTGTAAAACATTCGAATGTATGTGATTTTTATATCACTAAACTGATCACATCATTTAATCATATTTTCAAATTTACTTGTACTCATTGAACTCAAGCAATATGGACTTTAAAAAACAAAACAAAAAAAAACATTGTTTATTTTGATTTAACATGACATGAAATCAAAATTCTTAAATTTCTCATGATAAACAATGCAATGAATACCCACCCCGGTCGATTGCATTGAGTTGTTAACTTGGCAGCGGTCCCTCACACCGAGCAGGGATGTGCATGGCGGAGGGGGTCAGTTAACAGGAAGAAATCCTGAACAGAACCAGAGCAGAAGTACATAAACACAGCAGCACTGAACTAGCTGTACTTCCCATGCTGAAGGCAAAGTAAAGAGTTACTGACAGCAGTTCCTCTAAGTGACTTCATCTCAAAGTGAAACCTAGCTAAACATAGTACCACTTTTCACACAATCACGAATCCTAAATTTTGTCCCCTTCCTATAAGACTGTTCTACGTCAGGAATTGCAACACCTCAGCCACTGTTGGTACTGTGGATTAACTGGATAACTTGAAATATAATATGATCTATGGTGGTGTTGTTGGGCAATGAATGAGACAAATGAATTCAGAACTTGAATCTTTTAACGGAGTAGTTCCTGCATATGTTCATCCAGACTCTTAACCATTGACCTGTTCATTACATATTATGGGTGGGCATTTATTGTGTAACCTACCATTTATTCAGAAAATTTTACGCAAATTTTGATTTATTGTCTTGATAAGTGTGCATTAATGTTAAAAAACAAACAAACCATTACTGGAAACTTTCACAAATTTTAGAAATAAAATGTATTTATTTGCTGTGAAAATACATTTTCACATTTATTTTCACAGCAATATATGTGGAATATATTGCTGTGAAAATAAATGTGAAAATGTATTTTGCTGTGGAATATTTCTTCCACAAATGTTAGTAAATTTGAAAATGTGATTAAATGTAATTACTGCGTGCCGTTTGGTACGAATCATGCTGTAAGTGGCATCCTGAAGAAGCCGATTTAATATTGGAACATTTTCCAAAGAACAGTATTTGTGTTTGATACTATGAATGGTAAAAACACAAAAAACACCTGTAATACAGGGTTTCCCCCAGTATTTTGTAAGCCCGGCGGGCTAAGCATTGCTTATTTAATTATTATTTTTTTAAGACTTCATTCTTGGTGTTCAGGTATTAATCTTTCAGTAAGACATAATTATCAAGTGATATTTTCAAATTTTCTGTCAACTTTAAACATTTAACTGAAAAACACAATGGGCTGCTGGATGAATGACTGCCCTAACCCCCATCCACCAGGCTTAGTAGGTTTTCTGGGGGAAACCTAGTGTAATATTTTTTTATTATCATTTGTATTATCACAATGGTACTACACAATATTGTAATCAAATTCTAGGTCCATATCGCCCATCCCTTCTACAGATCAGCTGTTGATCTGATTTATTGTGGCATAAACAAATGTTCAGTAGCATTACATTATTAAGTCTAGTAATGGACATAATAGAGGTTTATTAGCTAATAAATTCCCCTTTTTCATGCTGGAAAAACAAACAATAGGTTCTCCATGAGAGATGTTTACCTCATCTGCAGACAGAAACTCATTCAAGGATGTGCTGATGCGAATCGGTGTGTGTGAGATGGAACGGTTACTAGCTGAGGGCCGGGGTAGCTGCTGGTGCAGTCCCCATTGAGCTCTGCGCTCTTCTCGTGAGCTTTCTCTAGTGGCTGATGCCGAGCTGCGAATGGGCCCAGACTGTTCTTCAAAGACTGTGTTGGAAAACGTGACGCAGCTGTTTTTTGCACTGCAGCTGTTTTTTTTTTTTGTTTTGTTTTTTTTCTCCCCTGTCCTGGTGGGAGGGCAGGAGGAGCAGCAAGTATCGGTCCTCCTGTGGTGGAGCATACAGCGTTTATCTCCTTTTTACTCAGCTATTAATTTCATATTGCTGAAATTTATTATATTGTAGGGTTTACAGGCCACACAAAAGCACATTTTTGTAAATTACTGCGGTGATTAAAAATGGTCAACTGGTAGATATTGGATGTCTTGCAAACACTAGGTCCTCTTTCTACGACATATTTTAGGACAGGGTCTGCAATGTTTGGATGCGTCCTTGCTCCAACACACCTGAATTAAATGACTGGTTAATGACGTAAATGTGTAAAACACGCTGACATGCTATGAAGGCGTTTCGGTTGAAGTGTGTTGGAACATTGGAGCTTTCTAACACTGCAGGACTGGGAAGCTGTTCAGAGTAATCCTAACATCTATCCTCCTTCTCTTCTGTTTTCCAGGTTTGAGTGGGACAAACTTTTGGAAAATGTGCATTGTTTGATCATAAGTGTGACAAAGACTGACAAGCAGGAAGCTTATATACTCAGGTAAGAATGGCCTGTCCTCTCCAAACATTGTGGTGTCCAATTCACCTTCACTGACGGATTTCTCTGCTGCAGTAGTATATAATGAAGTTTTACTATCAAAGTTTTTTCTTTTCTCTGTGCCACAGTGAGAGTAGCATGTTTGTCTCCAAGAGACGTTTCATTTTGAAGACATGTGGAACCACCCTCTTACTGCAAGCACTGGTGCCTCTGCTGGAGCTCGCCAGGGAGTACTGTGGCTTCGACGCCATCGAGGTTAGACACACACTGCTTTCATATGAAACTCATCACAGTTCTGTACGTATGGGATTCTGGGGAAGATCATTACCAAGGTTTTTATTAATGTTCAAACCTCAATGTATTTAAACTTGCCAGCTATTCTCTGTTTAAAGTCTAGACGTGAATACGTTTTGACCAACTTTGCAGCTGTGGCTGATTCAGGATGTTGTCCTGCTGGAAGCTCAGCATTCATGATGCATTCAGGGTAATGCGTGTTGGCTTTCTGTACAGTTTAGGATTTCATGATACTGTTCTAACAAACCTCCAAGTCCAGAAACCGAAAAGATCCATTTGCATTGGGTTTAGTTGCACTGAAGCGCTCAAATTACTGATTAAACTGGTTTCTGGATGTAATCAGTGGCACTAGATTTTATTTAGTGGGAGCAACAAGGGATGAACTGAGATCCAAACTACATTTTCTCAGTTTTTTGTTTTTTTTTTTGTTACTATACTACTTCGCTTCCCCTTCAGAAAATGTGTCTCTTTGTTAGTCCGTCACATAAAGTGTGTCATTGTGCAACATTGGGGGTTGCGCAGTGACAGTAGTTGCATTTCCATTTACCATGAAATTGCGCAAAAAAAGTTTTTCACTATTCTATTTTGCGTTGGGATGAGATTATTTTCATCTGTATTCAAATGTATGTATTTTGCAAAACTAGTGGAAACATTTAATTTGCATCATGCTCTTTTATAGCTTCTGCTCTCCTTAAATAATGCATAGCTGGCTCCATCAGAACTATGACAGCATCACAGTTCATCAAGGGTTGAAACGTGATAAATCCATAGGTCATGTAAACTTGCAGCTGATTTTTATGAGCTTAAAACATGAACAGACTTATTACATTAGCAGAATATCAAAATTCTTGAGCACATTTGTTATGGAAACGGCTAGTAAGTGGACAGTTTCATTGTGGGGTAACTTTTGGTGCGTTTTGTTGCAGAATTTCTTCTATTCCCGTAAGAACTTCATGAAGCCGGCCCACCAGGAGTTCCCTCATCGAAACTTTCAGGAGGAAGTGGATTTTCTCAGCCAAATTTTCCCAAGTACGTAAAGCAGATCTGACAAAGTGTAGTCGTAAAATTCTGACGGTCTTCGATTCCGGTATAAACCCTGATTTCCTCTTCCTTGCAGACGGAGCAGCCTACTGCATGGGACGTTTGAACTCTGACTGCTGGTAAGTGTCCTGAAGCTGACCGGCTGGAACTAAAGTGTATGTCCAGTGTTGCTGCTTTCACTGGAAGGGCATTCAACAGAACTGAGTAAGCTTCCTCTGCCCTAAACAACGACACGTAGAGCTTCTCATGTTCATCGCTGAACAAATGAACCAGCTAGTTGTAGAGTCTGTTGTGTTGCTGCAGCATTTCTGATAACTACTGCCTCCTGGTGGCTGATGAGGTGTGTCCCTGGGGCTTTGTTCCTTTAATGGCAGCACATTCAGAGGAATCAAGCCCCTCCCCTCTGGATCGTTCTGACCGCTCCGTTGCCCTGCAGGTACCTGTTCACCCTGGATCTGCCAGAGTACTGGGAGAACAAGAAGGCCGATGAGACGCTGGAAGTTTTGATGAGCGACCTCGACCCAGCCATTATGGACCAGTTCTACATGAAAGACGGTGTTTCTGCAAGTGAGGTCACTCGTGTAAGTAACGTGAAGCAGCAGTGGCTGTTCAGAGCGACGGGGGAAGAGTCCTAATTAGAGATGCACCGATCTGATATTAAAGGGGCAGTATTATACAAGATCATCTTGTTTGAGCTTTACATCACGTCATCATAATATTCCCTCATCTAAAACATAATCTGCAGTGTTGCCTTGATTCTTTCATGCATGTTTGAGAAATTCTTTAAGCTCCATGGCAATCTCTGAAAAAATCGAGAGGTGGACTAGGAACTAGGTGGACCTAGTTCCGCCTTTGAGACGCAGCTCCTCCTCAGAACTGCAGTTTCTCAGCTTCAGCCTCACAGAGCAGTCCTGCCCCACTCAGTTCCTTCAGACTAGCCAGCAGCAATTTGCAAACACCTGGTGGAATTGCATTATTGCTGAACTCATTAGACAAGCTACTTCTCAATGCAACACTGGTAAAAATGTTGTTAAAGGGTTAATGTAGGAACAACAGTATGACTCCCTGAAGGAGGAGTTTCAGAAAGAGGAGTTTTTAAAGACAGAGACCCAATTTCAAGGCATGAAATATAAAAGTCAAATTTCTTAAGACATATTTGATAAATATAGCATCTTTGTAACAACTAAAGGTATCATAATTACTTGATTGTGCTATAAAATTGCCTGAGAAATGCATATTATTGCCTCTTTAATATTTGTATTGGTCCCAGTATTGAAAATTCCAGGTTGGTTATCACTGCCAAAGTCATACAGGCAGATCAATTCAATCATTACACTTAGAGTTCCTAATTGCACTTCCTGAACCATTTCAAAAACATTTTTTTTAGGTTTATTCTGAACATGTTAAACCAAGGTAGCCAACCTATTATCAGTTTCTTTATTTCTTTTCCATTGGCTGTCACTCTCATACCTGCACTGACTGAATAAATGTAAGTTGTTTTTACATGTTTAACCAAGCTTGTGTAGCTGTTATGTATTTAAGTGTGCTGGCCTGATGCAGAGTTGTTAAATAAATTTGTAATTCAGTACATTTATGCATTCATATTTAAAAAAATCCCTTCAAGTTTTTCTGTATGGGACTAGTATGGCCCAGAAGTAAGCCTCAGATATCGGTACCATAAGTGAAAACAGTGGATCGGTGCATCCCCAGTCCTAACCGTCTCCTCCCATTCTGCCCTCAGAGGAGTGGAATTCGTGACCTGATACCAGGTTCTGTGATCGACGCCACAATGTTCAACCCTTGTGGATACTCAATGAACGGAATGAAGACTGATGTGAGTTGCGACATCGCCGTCTTCTGCGCCGGCGGATGCGAGCGCGTCAGTAACCTTGCTGTTGTGTTTGTGGCGTGCAGGGAACTTACTGGACCATCCACATCACCCCGGAGCCAGAGTTCTCCTACGTCAGCTTCGAGACCAACCTCTCCCAGACGTCCTATGACGATCTGATCAGGAAGGTTGTTGACGTGTTCAAGCCAGGAAAATTTGTGACTACGCTTTTTGTCAACCAGGTGTGTGCAGCTGTAATGTCGTTTCAGTCCATTTAATGAACTTCAGTTGACAGCTCATGTCATCTGGCAGCACATTAAAAACCCAGCAGGTTGGATTTCCATCCAGGTATATTGACATATCATTGAATCCAGGGCTCTTTTCTGAACAGGTCGTTATTGAAAATTAGAATTTATTCTTAAACAACTTACCGGTACTTGGTTAAATTAAAACAAAGTAAAGTATTATTTTAGTAATTGAGTAATGTGGTGATTATTCTGATGAAAATTAATCAAAAATTATTTGATAATTTTGTTTTATTAATCAAATACAAAAATTGTCCTGTGCTGTTTTAGCTACTTAAGCTTGTACAAAAAATGTATGAAAGGGAACATGTTGGTTAAAAACAACTAATCCCTATTTTAATTATAAAATAGCCTTTAATTATTTAGTATGCAGTACAATTCAAACATTACTTTTATTCCCTACTTTGAAGTATGAGGGGGGGAGAAATAAAATTAAGTTGCAAAAACAAATATTTCTCTTTAATTTTTTTTAAAATTAAAAAGCAAAGTTAAACTGAGGAATTGTTCAATACTGGCTCTTATGTTATACTTCACTTTCAGTTTCAAGTATGAAAAACTTAATAAAATTTTCTAATGTATTTTTCCTTTTTTCGGTCATTACTCTTATGAAGAAGTACAAATATTAGCCAGATTGTGTACAATCACAGACATCTTTAGAAAAGGGAATAAAAATATCACCCAGTAGCAGCCACAAAATTAGTTTTAGCAATATGTAAATCTCATAAGTTTCTCTCTCTTTTTTTTTTTTTTAAGTGTTTTGTTTTTAATGGCTTTCACGTCTCATCATAGCGAGATGCTGCTCCTGAATTTTTTTATTTTTTTTTAAGCTGTAGCAGATAAACACTGCCATAGTTTATGCGCTCACAATAAAGTTTAATATTTGGCTAGTTGTCCTGTAGTCGGAAACAGTCAAATATGTGAACATAATCAAATGCTCATATTGGAGGAAAAACTGTGGGATGCTTCCAAGCTTCAGGCCATCCCAACTAAAGCATGAGAGTGGTAGCATCATGTTGTGTGGACACTATTAATACAGTGTATAAAGTTCTGGTTTGATCTTTATATAATCAGGTCAGTCCCATCATTATTAAAAGCAAGTTCTGGTTTAATTGAGGTTATATAAAATGGGACAGTGTACAACATACATTGTCCACTGAAGGAGAGATATACTGTACCAGGTTATAGCTGCTATCTGTAGTAGCATTAAAACATACAGTAGTATTAAAATTCAAGATGTAACAATACAAAACCTAAAGACAAATAAAAATAATCTCACCATACAGACCATAAGAACAAAATAAAAACAGTAGTCCCATCAAAACACACAGCTAAATATGGGTAAATATTGAAAGTTATTTTGAGCATATTTTATGTGAATAAACTTGATGCAGAAGGAGCCACGGTTTTACTATAGCAGAGAACTTATAGAAGTCTGTACATGGTAACATATCGATTGGCAATGTGTTCCAGAACAGTGAGGCTGCGCAAGAAAACACTGACTTCCTAAAGGAAGGTCTACACTTTGGAATGCTACACTCACCCCTACTGGTCCATCAAGTATAAATCGATTGTGTATATATAATTGCTCTTTGTATATTTTCACTCACGTTTTCCTTTTTTTTTTTTTTTTTTTTTTTTTCTCCCTTCCTCAGAGCTCCAAGTGTCGCAGTGTCTTCTCTCCCCCCCAGAAACTCGAGGGCTACAAGCGCCTCGACCGCCAGTTGGCTCAGTTCAACGATTACAATTTCGTCTTTACAAGCTACGCCAAGAACCGCCAGCAGAACCAGCAGAGCTGAGGGTTGAGGATGAAGAAGAGGCGCAAAAAGAAAGTTGGTGGCAGCTGTCGCTCGGGCGCCACATCCTCGCCCCTCCCCGCCTGCTCGGCGCCTGCCCGCCTCGCCCTGAGTTTACCCTCCAGTTTGAGTTGTTTGCGTTGTCGTAACTGTGACTTAAGTCTCTTGCATGAAAGCTCTTCTCGCTGTCTCGATATTCTAGCTCACTCTTGCTGTGATCCTGAGGTGCATGTAGAGGAATTAACCGTGCTCTGTCCCAGGCTGTCCATCGGCGCCCAGTACACCGGTCCCTTCCTGCAGGTCTCTCCCCTCATCCCCCACAGACAGGGCTTCCGCCCACACTGAGCAGGGCCCTGGCACGCTCAGACCGGCCCGCCTCTTCAAGGCTCACTGGTCTTCCACTCTCTTCCCGCTCACTTAAGACGCATTGACCTTCCAAATTCTCAGATCTTTTGACTCGGTCGGGATGTTTTGAGTTTACCCTAAATTTGCATGATACTTTTCGTTGCTGTACTGAGCACTACAGCAGTGGATCTCTGCTTTGCTGGGCCATAAAGCGTCACTTCATTTTCCAGTTTCTTGGCATCAGTTTTTTGTTTTTTTTTTTCTTCACAATTTGCCCTTGTTGGGCTGATGTGATTTGGCCCACCGTCTGAATGTCCGTTTCCATGGAGAACAGCCTGGAGCTCGTTTGAGCTGAATGTCTGACTCCAGGAGAGCAGCCGGCGCAGTCACAATGCCCTCTGCTGACCAAACGTTTTCCAGTTCTTGCAGACCATGGAGCCGACCATCCTGGCTGCTACCGTGTCAAACTCTTTCAATGAATCAGACACATTTAGCTCAGTTGAACAGCAAAGCGGTTTTTTTTTTTGTTTTGTTTTGTTTTTTTTTCTCTGTGTCCATCCTCTCTGTCTCTTTCCGCCCCATACAGAAATCTGTAAAAGCACAATAGAGGCCCACCAGTCTGAGCATGCCAGGGTGAACCCGGATCATTCCACATATAACTCCTGCCTAAACTGCCATTTTATTAAATTGATTGTCTCCCCTCCTAACTTTTGAATCAGTTGAAAATAGGACTTCCTAGCAGTTTTCTTTGTTTGGATGGCCGGTCCTTTTGTCCATTGAGGGGGACGTCCTGTGACACTGTGGTGCATGTGACTTCTAGTACCGTGTTGCTTGACAGCCTAGTGGCACCTCTTCCTCGTTTTGTTTGTGCTTCACCTTCCAGCTGGAAGCACACATAGAAGCTGCTGCATCCTGACACGTTAAAGGGTTTTATTTTCTTTACTTTTCGATAATTTCACGGGTTCAGTTAAGTTGTAGTTTATCAGCTGCGGGGAAGTTCTTGGAGCAGGTTGGAGGGATTCCCTAACCCTCACTCTTCTTTAAGACTTCCCAACAGCTGCTGTGGGATTAAGGACATCTTAATGCTACTTTTTGGGGATCATTGCCATTTTGTTTTCTTTTTATACAGTAAAGTCAATGCATTGTTACAGTAAAATCAGAAAATTTTATACAAAGCATTTTGTATTTCTGCTGCGGACCAATTTTTAATTTCCTCTTTTGTGTTCAAATGTTAAAGCGGTTTCCCCAAACTAGTTTGTTCAGAAGTTAAGGGATGACTTTTTCTCTCTCTTTTTTTTTTTTTTTTTTAAGCTGACTAACTCTTGTGAATAAATAAATATCTGACTCTCCACTCCTTAAGGTTGGAGTAATTTCCCCCTCTGGGGTTGAGAGGGTGCAGTTATCTGGATCTGTCAGGATGTACTGAAGGAGACACTTTGCTGTTCTAATTTCTTTTGCTGTTCTTTGGATGGTCAAGACGTGCTAAATATATCTGTGCTATGAGCTTGATGCTTCAATAAAATATATTTACCTGTTCAATGACTCCCGTTTTTTTTTCATATATGTGGAATTTAATCAGCTGAAGCTAAAAATTTCAGCTAGTACATGGCATATTACTGTGGTATCTAACAAAACCTGAACAGAAGCAGTTTGGTTTAGGGAGGGTTGACCAAGTTAGCCCAATACAATATTCAAAAGTAAAGACTTATGTCACTGCACCAAGTTCTGGTTCTGCTGGAGGTTTCCTTCTGTTAAAGGGGAGTTTTTCTTCTGTCGCCACAAGAATGCTCAGTATGAGACAACATAACAAGCGATTGTCAGCTGGTTCAGGAGGACTGAATGCTGCTAGACCACAATTCAATGCAATCTGCTGGGTTTTCTTAGAAAACATTAACTGAACTTAATTAGCCGTTTTGATAAATAGGCTTTGTTAGAATTGAATGCATTTGAATTAACTTTTTTTGTGCTAAGTGGCTTGAGGTGAGGTGTTGTGAATTGCACTGAAGCTGGAAGACACCAGACAACTGCGCGACTCCCGGCGTGTTAATGAGAAGGATCATATCGCCCTCTGATGGACAGAATGTGAATTGTTCACTGTTTTCTGATTAAACATCTCTTTGATATCTTTTTGGTCTAACTTGACAAAAGAATCTGAACTGCAGTGGCAGAGTTCTGACTGCAGGTGGCAGTAACACATACAGCGATAATAACCAAACGTATGAGCGAAGAAGAAGCACTTCCTGTTGTCTTCCGGTGCGAAGCTTCACGTGGATATAAGAGCAGCACGAGCGCAGCACTGCTGAACGACAGTAATAAAGGCTAAAAAATGACGCATTTAGACGGAATAGTGTAAGTAAACTATGATAACTGTTTTATAGGAAGCTGCTGGGTTTAAATGTCTATTTGTTCAACGTTCATGTAACATTTCCTTGAAGGAAAACTTACAGTAACTTGCGTGCTCGCTAGTTGGCTAACTTGCTGTGTCAGAGACGGTTGTTTTCACGGTAATGGAATTTTAAGGCCACACTCATGAATGTTCTCTAATCTTTAAAGTCTATAATGTTGAGCCCAAACTTAAGTGGTATTAAGTAGTCACATGTACCCGGGTATCTAGTGATTTTCTGTCAAGATTGTTGCCATAATTAAAGTCTTGGCAAACGGTTTCCAGTGACACAATTCTTGTGTTTGTAACATGTCAACACAAAGCCAGGATGAACAGCAGTCAGCATAGAGAAACCCTCACTGTCCAGCGTTAATCAGGCATATATGGGCATAACAACGACCTGGTCTTTCTCAGTTTCTAAAATAATTTTCTCAAACGTTTAGCTGACAGATTTCAAACAAATAGCTTATTTAAATACAAAAAGTCATGTTTTAAACTACTATACAATTACGGATTTTAAATGTCTTGAAACATCACTGCCTCTGTCATAACAGTGATGCAGCTCTGGTGGTTTGTTACCTTGTGCCTTTTCTTGGTTTCCTCAGAAAACCAAAAACCAAGCGGTCAAAGCGTTTCTTGGAGAGCAGAGCGCCCAAACTAATTGAGGATGTGAAGAACACCATGATCATGAAAGGAGGAAACACCAGTCAGAACGTCACTACGGCTCTCAAAGACATAGTAAGCTGCTACTGATGAGGTTATTAAGAAACGCTGCTTTTTCTGTTTAGTTTCATATTATGTATAACTCGCTTCAAAACTAGATGGAAAACAAAACGTGCAAAATTGTACCATTGCTTGTAGTGTTACAAACCTCTAAGTGGCTGACACATTTTTATTACAGGGAGAAAGAATAGTAAGCACATAGAAGTGGATCTCAGTATTTCTTTTTTATGCCATATTAGTGAGCTGTGAAAAAAAATATTAGGTAATCTCACAGAAGTGTTTTCTTTTTTTGTAGTATTCCTTGAAGAAACCAAATGCTGTGCTGTATAAAAAGTAAGTGAGCCTAAAAGCTTATTTGTGACAGATTCGACACATTTAGGAGTATTAGTCAAATGTAGGCAGATTTATTTATTTTTTTTAAATGCTTGTTGAATCTAATCTACATCCAATGTGGTTTTTCCCAAAGAAGTTCCGTGAATGACCTGAAAAACTTGAAAATCTGAGTACCTGAATGGGTAGAATATCCCTTTGTACCAATCTGATGGTTAAAATACATAAATTAAAGATTAGAAGCAATAAATATCTCTGTTTATCTATATAATAATTTAGCAGCAAAGTGGATTCTTGAACTGAAAATGTTGTTTATTTTAGTTATATATAGTTTTAGGTTAAAATATGTTTTTACAAGTTGAAAACCTTCTGCTGATCCAGATTTTAGACTTCGACATTCCTGACATTCTTGAATCCGTTTCACAAATAAGGAAATGGAATCAAAAGTCACAAAAGCATTGTAAATATTTCTGTAGTTGGTAATGGTTTAAGTTAGTTAAACATCCTGCAGTAACTATAGTTGCACATTATGACAAATCAACACTCTTATGAATTATTCAACAGATATATACATATATATTCTAAATGGAGATACTGTTGTGTGTTATTTCCAGAAAGAATATTACTCGGCCTTTTGAGGACTCCACATCCCTGGTAAGTCAGTGTCACTGTCTTCTGACTTCCTTCTTTTACAGTTTGAGTTGCTGTATTTGCAGTGATCCTTACTGGTCCCTTTTCAGGAATTTTTCTCCAAGAAATCCGACTGCTCTCTGTTTCTGTTCGGCTCCCACAACAAGAAACGACCCAACAACTTCATATTTGGTAAATCCTGATCATCTGCTACCTGGAGATAACTCTCTCCATGAGTCTGCAGCATGAAAGTAAAGCTGGCACCATTATTCAGTGTGTGAGATGTGTTTGTTTGCATTGATTGTGGGTGCTCTCTCATTTATTTTTTTTCATACTTTGCAGGACGAATGTTTGATTTCCATGTCCTGGACATGTTTGAACTAGGAATCGAGAAGTTTATCTCTCTGAGTCAGATCAAGGTAATGGTTTGGTTGGGTTTACCATGGACAGGTGGTGATTAGGGCAGAAATGATTAGTCATGATTAATTGACTATTGAAATAAAATAGTCATCGATTTAATTATCAACTGGAAAAAAGACCATTTACTGAAAGAACACACAGAGCAGTAATTAAACCAAAACTGTAAAAAAAATTCACATTTTGAATTATGATAAATACACCGTTGTCTGTAAATATATTTTACTCAGAAATCCTCAAGTACCATTGTTTTAGTTTCACCTGGTTCAACTGCTTTAAAAAAAACACAATTTCCTACTGTGCACCTTTTGCTGTCCAGTTATTAATCAGTTAATCCAAAGAATACTCAACAAATCTATATTGTTTAGGTAAGTTGAGCTTTTCACATATTGATGTTAGAAGAATTATTTAACTGCAGATGTATCTTTTGTTACATGCGATCAATAGCATGGCTAATTAAAGGTCTGGTTGTGGCATTTTAGGGAATACATTTTATTCCATGTTTAAATGAGAAATTTAATTATTTGTTTATTTGCATTTTCAAAATTGCATAAAAAGGCTTAAGTGGTTTAATAAAAAATATTCAGAATGTGCCAATTTCTTGTTTTTATCTTATTAACCCATTACTAAATTAATCGTTAATTTCAGCTCTAGTTGTGATTTTCTATGTCTGTGTCTGAAGTGTTATAAGTAAAATGTTTATGGAAAATGTCCGTAACAATAGAGGAGTTCAGTAAAGCTTTGGTTAGCCAGTTTTCCCTTTGCAGTGTAGGTGGGTCAAACATCCAGCTTCCTCTGCTAGAAACGCTTCCTGGTAGAAATAGATTGTATTAATATGACAATATTTATTCAGTTCTTGTCCTAAGATAATGGCTCCAGCCTCAGAAACAGATCCTAATTAAAAAAACGTGTCTTTTGGTTCCAGACCAGCAAGTTTCCTGAAGGAACCAAACCCATGCTTATATTCGCCGGGGAAGTTTTTGATGCAGACAACGAATATAAACGACTAAAGAGCCTGCTCATAGGTATGCAGAGATCACTCTGAGGGACTGGAGCTCCTTACTGCCATGCAGCTGCTCTGCTGACGTATTTGTTTGTCTGTCAGACTTCTTCAGAGGCCCCACGGTGCCCGCAGTGCGTCTGGCAGGTCTGGAGCACGTTCTGCACTTCACCGCCCTGGAAGGAAAAATCTATATGCGTAGTTACAGGCGAGTAAAGGAAATGATCCTTAGTCCCTTCAGATGCCACGCCCTCTGGAGTGGACGTGACTTTTCTTCTGGGTTTAAACCAATAAAAAAAACTTACTGAATTTGTAATTTACATTATGCTGTTTGCTGATTAGTTTCTTATTAACCAATGACTCTTAACATCAGAAAAGATGAACATGGGTATGAAACTACAGCAGGGGAGGTGTGACGTTTCTGTTTTCCATCAAAAATATACATTTATGTTCATGGTAGACTATAAAATAATGTCAGTATTTGAAGTTATTTTGAAAATATTTTCTAACATTAAATTGTAGGATTATAAGTTAAATGGTCATCCCAAAGGACATCAGGAATTTGGATGCATTATCTAGCATTTAATTATTTAGTATAACCACTGTTGAGAATTATCCGTTCTCCATGCTGAGTTCTTGATGTACGAGATTAAAAAAATACCAAAATACAGCTGGCCCATTCTGACATGCCACCTTTAGGAGGTATCAGACAAAATGGCAACCCAGAAGAGTTTGTTATCTCCTTTGTTAGCCTCTATCTAAGCTACGGCTCAAAGAGGGCGTTCCCTAGTGTGTCACCCCTAGCTCTTATTTGCATTTCCTAACATGTCCTTTCCTCTAGCTTTAGCTTAGCAACTAGCTAAAAGAAATAAAAGGAAAACACAGAATTATTTATTCTCAACACCACATAAAATTAAAAGTATCTAAGCATTTAATGTCTAATGTGCGGTTTTAAAATTATCTTATTTTGTGCTTTTTTTCCGGATTGAATTAAATTCTCATACTTTCTTGAACTGTTAGTAAATGGAGACTAATCTGATATTGGCTGTTTGGATTTAAGAAATATGGCAAGTGAGAGCAAGATTGAGATGTATAGTAAGTTGAGAAATGAAGGAAGTTCAGGTTTTAATAGTTTTTAGTATACCAGAGGCTCCACAGTAACAGGCGTGTCATTGTGGGTCCGCAGGTGTCTGTTGAAGAAGTCTGGGTGTCGCACGCCCAGGATTGAGCTGGAAGAGATCGGCCCATCGTTCGACTTTGTCATGAGAAGAACACACCTGGCGTCAGACGACCTGTACAAGCTGGCTCACAGGCAGCCCAAAGCCCTGAAGGTAAACCTGACTGCTTGCTGTTGCTAATGACAATATACAGCAGCATCTCAGTGGATTAAAGCATCAGAGAGCAGATGATCTATTTAAAAAAGTATTGTTAACATAAGACTTGAGACCCAGTTTACACTTTTGTCCCGAAGACTTGACTTTGTCTTGTGGTCTGAGACTCAAGTCTTCATTGTAGTTTTTATCTGGTGTAATGAAGAGTGACAGGAAGCTGGTATACTAGCTACAGACTGCAGCAGCTGCACCTTTTACTCTCAACGTATCGATTATTAGTAATTGGTGAATTATTGGACGTTAATGACTCGGAACCATCTGTTCATGTTAGCTGTAGCTTCATAATAATGATCACGTTGTGCAAACTGAACACTGTTCAATGGCTACAGATCATTTCAAATCAAATTAATAATCTTGCTGCTAAGCTAGCTGCAACATTTCAAGGACACTTCCTGCTAAAAATGCCAAAATAAAAGCACTTCCTGTTCTGTTCACACACAAGTTTAACAAGTTTATAAGTTAATAAGTTTAACTTACTACATTTTTGTCTTGTACATTATGTTGTAATTTTTACCTTAAATCTGAATATCCTTACTGTTCAGATTAGTTTTAGATGTGGATGTAGGAAATGTCTCCTGGGATTACTAAAGCTTCTCCAGGTCACTGTACGGTTGTCATGGTACTAATATTTCACACTTTATATTGATACAAAGAAAATTACTCAATGCCATTTTTGATACTGTGGCAATGTTTTTCAGAGGAACAGGGTTCTACTAATGAGTAGAAAATATGATTAATTCAAATATAACACCATTTAAACTTAATTTATTGGGGCAAGGGCAATAATTAGGGAACAATTCAATTGTAGTAATACATAATTTAAACATTTTACTTCCTCATGTTACCACAACAGTGGACAAGATAACACTAACAATCCATGCCAACACCAAGCTCACACACAAATCTATAATAAACACTATATTCACCCTTTTTGTGGGTATCTTTTAAAAGTAGAATATATTGTACACAGCAGGTATTCATATGTTTTTGTTACCAAATACAGTATGAGTCTAAACTTGTAATAGTCTGTAATAATGTTGTAATACAGGTATCAAATTAGACCACCAGACTGCAGGGTTCTATAATTAGATGAATATAAACCAGGACCATTTCAAATACATATATATATATTTAAATAAATAAGCAGGCAAAGTAATTAATTCAATTCTAAAAACTAAATGTAGTAAGATGTTATGTGTAATGTCTGTAAATGTCCTCAAGATGGTGGTAGAGGGCACCTCGTGATGCAGTGTGAAATGAAGACCTTGTTCAACTTGACAGTTCTGATGTTAAAACACCTGTTTGTTTTTTGTTGTTGTTGTTGTTGTTTTTATTACTACAGCCAAAGAAGAAGAAGAACATTTCCCATGATGTTTTTGGAACCTCATTTGGCCGGGTGCACATGCAGAAACAGGATCTGTCCAAGCTGAAAACGAGAAAGATGAAGGGCCTGAGGAAGAGGAAGGGGGAGGTGGTTGATGAAGATCAGGAACCTAAAGTGGCCAAAGTGGAGAGCTGAAGCCATGGAGACGGATTCATGGACATCAGCTCATGTGTTGCCGTCAGGGCCTGCTGGCATCTGAGCAGCCTCCAGTCCACTGCAGACCCATATGGGTCCTTTTTCATGTGACTTTCAGGAAGTCAGAGAACGTTCCAACATCTCCTAATTATCACTCTGTAGAAACATTTCAGTCTGTTTTTTTTTTTTTTTGTCAAATCATTTAAAAGGAAAAAATAAAAATAATAATAAAAAAAATCTCAACTTTTAGGCTTTGTAATTTTATTTGGAACCCAATAGTTTCCAACCCATGTTCACAGCTCCTAAACGACGGCACCAAAGGTTCCAAGTCAACGTTGAGGTTTTCAAATCTCAATCTAAAATAGTCCGTGTGATGAAGCTTTAAAAAATGTTTTTAAGGATTTCTTGAGGTCTGACCAGTCTTAAGTATTTAAGATTTTGGACCAGAGATGGTCAAATGCTGCATAGATTCATAAATATGAAATACCCCTTTAACTTGGTGTCAAACCAAAAGCTTTCAATCGGATACAGAATTTTCTAGCACCAGCTAATCATGGAGTTCAACAACATGATCCCCCTGCACACCACAGGAGGGCGCCTATTCGCCCCTTAATGGACACACAGTTAAACTTCTTCAGGGCACAACTTACATTATTTTTAATTTTGTCTTGTTTTCCCCCCAGGTGCCCCCCTGGGCAGAGAGCCACGTCACCCATTTCCGAAACCACCATTTTGGTCAATTAAATTTTAATTATTTAATTTAATTTTATAATTTTCCACTTGTAGAATATTATAGATTTTTTTTAAAGTGTTAATAATAAAGTGGTGAAAGCACCATTGTATCAACAGTTCAGATAAGTACGTGTTTGGAAAAGTTTTATATGGGAAATAAATAAATGACAAGCAGTATTTCTGCTAGCAGCTATCAACAATTAGACTAAAAATTAGATGCAGCTTCCTGGATAAATCAGGGCAGTAAACAACAGTGTCCACTCACTGCAGATGGAGCAGTCTGGAGGCTTTTCACACTCATTTGCAACATGCATCAGCAGGAAATTAAGTTCCGGTTTATCAATGATGACAAGTACTTTCAAATTAATCTGGAGGGTTTGCTTTTCAAACTGATCCTGACCTCTGATCCCTGGACAGATGGAAGCACATTCACTGTGTTCAGTTCTTTTTATGGAAAGGAAAACATTCTAAAACTGTTTCCAACAAGTGTTCAGATTAATGCTTGTATATGTGTGCACAGACTGAAGTTAGAAAAGAGTGTGCAGTATGCACTAGTTATTTGTCTTACAAATAAGTAGTTTATAGGTGTTAAAGGATCTTTTCCAACCTCCAAGAGATTTTCTTACAAGTTTGTATTTTATTTGGCTCCCATCAATTCAGACCAGATTCCTTTCTCCTGCTGATGGAAAATCATCCCCTCAGAATGATGCTGCCAATACCACTATGTTCACTGTGTCGTCGGTTTGTGCAGTGCAGCCAAAAAGTTCAGTTTTGGTTTTATCTGATCGGAGCACTGTCCTCCACATCATGTGACCTGCATGACTAGTGGTGTGAACTTCCTGTTTGATTCAAAAGGCAGATTTGTGGAGATCCTGACTGATGCTGTACTATTTACTTACTCAGTTAATCTTGTGTATTTATTGTATTGACTCAGATATTTCAACCATTACATTAAAGTTCTAAACACTTACACCAAATTGTGACTTTTTTTAGTACATGGAGTCAACATTTGGTTCTTATGTTGCAAAAAAAGAGAAAAGATTGGACAAGAGAAATAAAATTGACAAAAAAGTAAATACATCAAAAATGGTCCAGCCTGGATTTTATGACGGACCAAACTACTTCGACTTATTTGATCAACTTTTCACAGATGTCTGGTTGGCTGCCTTTGTTTCTAAATTATTTGTTACTGTAAATTGTTTTTAGCTTGCAAATTGAATTTCTAAAACTTCATACTGTTCAACGTTGTAACACAAATCACAGTGCTACAAAGACTCACAATATTTGGACAGAATTGCTGACAAAAAATGTTCTTTGCATAACACTTTAGTCAGCAGATTCCAATCTTCAAAATATTAGCTAGGTAAATGGCTAATATATTCAATAAATTAGAATATGGATTCGGATGAGGCCTGTTGGTCAGATCAGAAGTCCATCCACCCATCCATTTTCTGTACACCTTGTCCCTAGTGGAGTCGGTGCCTGTCTCCTGTGCATGTCTCCCGAGAGGCACAGAGACAACCATGCATGCACACAAACACACCTAGGGAGAATTTAGAGACCAATTAACAGTCATGTTTTTGGACAGTGGGAGGAATCCAGAGAGAACCCACGTGTGCACATGCAAACTTCATGCAGAAAGACTCGAACCCGGGACCTTCTTGCTGCAGGGCAACGGTGCTACCAACTGCTCCACTGTGCAGCCCTGTTGGTCAAAAGTACGTTTTGAAAATAACCTTTCATTTATGTATTAAATATGTATTTTTAATGTTGTTTTTGAACAGCTAACACGTCTCAGTTTTCTTTCTGTTGTCGGGCATCAATATAAAGTACAATGACAGAAATCAGGTTCTGCTAGTTAACGAAATGAATTAGTTTCCTGACTCCAATATAACATGAACCACTGTTAACAGAGTTTCAGTCTATATTGCAATGTTTATTTTTGTATTAAAAGAAATGTTTCTTTGCATCTTTTAATGTGTTTCAAATATTGTATGATAAAGGCTGAAGGAGTTAAATGACAACTCTCCAGAATGTCCCATTTTTTTCATCCGATTAATCAATTAATCTTCAGAATTAAGATTGCTTAATGATCGATTGCTAAAATAATAAGTTGCTATCTTCTTCTTGTGTGTTGTTTTTTGGCTCTCTTGTTCAAGCACTTTGAATTGTCTTTGGCTGAAAGGTGCTATATAAATAATCTCGCCTTGCCTAAAAGAAGTTATTATTTGAGAGCTGCATTTTGGATTTATTCAGACTATCCTTAAGATTTGATAATTGATGTGATGCTTTTGGTTGAACCCCCCCCCCCACCCCCCCAACAAAACAAAAACAATAAATCTGCCAGGGGCCAACAACTTTGCCTGGATCCGTTCCAGTTGTTTTGGGGGAATCTAGTAATTAAAGAAGAAGTTCCTGATGCCGGTTCTGCTCCCTGTGTGGAATTCTGTCATATTGAGACGCAAACGGGTCGTCTGGTTTCTCCAGAACTCTGCAGAGTTAGAAATGTGACTCCTCTGATGCAATGCGTGGCCCTCGGTATCCAATGAGCTGCGGGATGCCCCTGAGCCCCGCCCCTCGGTGATGTCTATTTATAATATTGCAACTGCAGCTTTTTGACAGTTATCAGCCTCAGGAACCACAGCTGTATGTCAATGAACTCAGCCTCACCTTGACCCAGAGCGGCCCGTTATCGTCCCTACAGCTTCATTTTCGTCTCTCCTGAGCTTCTCCCAGTCAGAAACTCCCCCAACTTTTCCTCCTCCGAGCTGCTTCACCTTCAAGAGAAACGATGACAGAGGGGAACAATGTGACGGAAGGCCACAACAAAGACCCCGCCGCCGGAGACGTGGCCGTGGAGCCGGTCCCTGAGGAGGAGGAGGAGAAGCCTGAGGAGGGGAACGGAGAGTGGAAGGTGAAGTTGGCGGAGAAAGTCTCTCCTCCTCCGGCGGCGGTGGAGTTCGTCCACCCAGAAGGCGGCTGGGGCTGGGTGGTCATGCTGGCATCCATGTGGTGCAACGGCTCGGTGTTCGGGATCCAGAACTCCTTCGGCCTGCTGTTCTTGTCCCTGTTGAAAGAGTTCGGCTCGGAGGACGACCCGGACCTGCGCTTCAGAACCTGTGAGTAGCTGCAGCTTCCTGTCGGTGTCAAGACACGGAGTTGAACCAGCAACCTTTGTGGCAGCAGCGCACTCTGTCCTTTCATCTGCTGCTTTTCTCACGTGTAGTTGTTACTGTGTTACTGTACTCACTGTAAGTGAGCTAACGGCACCGAGAGAGAGAGAGAAAGAGAGAGAGAGAGAGAGAGAGAGAGAGAGAGAGAGGGAGAAAGAGAGAGGGAGAGAGAGAGAGGGAGAAAGAGAGAAAGAGAGAAAGAGCGAGAGAGAAAGAGAGAGAAAGAAAGAAAGAAAGAAAGAAAGAAAGAAAGAAAGAAAGAAAGAAAGAAAGAAAGAAGTTGTGTCCTGCCGTGACAAGGGGGAAAACCCGTCCAAGTCAAGAAAAAAAAAAACAGTGGTCCAAGTTAGTAAAACTGCAATAACTATTGAGGAAAAATCTATAGAATTATACATTCCTAATAAATATTTGATTTAAGCTTTTACTTTTTTTTATTACCCATGATTTAATGGGTATTTAATAAGAGCTATTTGCAGCTAATAATAAATAAATAGGTACAGAAATAAGAGCTACAGCTGCAAAAACATTATTAAAGGTATATTTTTTTGCTATAGTAATAAGAAAAACAGTTGCTAGTCTAATTTACTTGCAACATTCATTCACAGGGCAACTCAAATGAATGGATGGATAGAAAATGAAATTAAAGAGCAAAAGTAGTTTCATGAAATGACAGAAAAGGTTGACTGCACGTTTAAAACAGATCCATTCCTCAGACATGAAGTATCATTTGACCTCTTTTGGGGAACTCAGTGGTAAACAATAAGATTCTTGAGTCCCCTTTTATAAAACATCAACCACACTCTGCACATCTCGAGTTGTCAGAGTGTTGATTCCAGAGCAGAGGAGCATAGATGCTAAATTCTGTCTCTGTATGCTCTGGATCCAGAGGCATCAGGTGTGTGTCTAATGGTTTTACGGGAAGATAAATGTCACTATGATTTTAAACTTGTAATGTTTTACAATTAAGGGCCATGATGACTTAAAAACTAGTGAAATATGATTCATTTTTTATATCCTGGTCTTGGTTTTTTTGAATGCGCTGAGTTGCCTGATTTGGTTGATCAAACACATTGACATTGAAAGCATGGATTCGTTTTTCTGTCTCCTGTTTAATCTTTTCAGTTTATTCTCATTATGTTTGTAAGACGGTAATACAATAATTTAGTAACAGAGTTTGTCGTTAATACTATGATCCCATAATTACACCAACGTTTCTTCTTCATGCTCTTTTGTGTTTTGGCCTCATGGAGTTGGTTAAGTGCTGATTTCGAACTGTGTATGAAATTGGAAGAAATGCTGACCCATTTGCTCATATATTGCACAGAATCCAACTACAATGGAGGGGCGGTGATGCAGATACATAAAGTTGCATGTTATTAGCATTTGATCAAAGGTGTCATAATTTTCTGTAAAGTGAGCCAAGAACACAGCCTTGAGGAACCTCATATGTGATCCTTACTGACTTAGATGTACAACTGCCAAATGAAAAAGTAGTCTGGATTTCCAAAATAAGATGTGAATCACAGCCTTGAACTTACGTCCTCTGAGTGAATTGCTTATCAGATTTAGGCTTTGAATGCTAAAAAAACAAAGTAAAAAAAAACCAAAACAACTATTTTATTCCTGGCTGAAATAATTACATATTAGTGATTTTTCTTCAGTCCCCACTGGGTGGAAATGAAGATACACCAGAATCACCTAAATTTTAAATTAAAAGATGCTCAAAGTTCTATAATATAATTTTAATTTTTTTTATTTTTTAACTTTTCAAGGCCTAAGTGACTCTTGTTGGTTATCTTTATTTACTGAAGCCAAAGTGACTTCTTTTTGCAAGGAAAACCGAATGCATTCTGGAGAAACGTTTTTAGCAGACAAGACTTTTAAAACTAACATTATCAGTTGTCAAACATGGTGGTGGTTGCATCATGCTGCGGGTCTTCTAAACTAGTTTTAAAATAAAGGGGAAAAAATCACCTCAAATCAGCAGCTGAATGAGTGAAAGCTGGCCCAGTGAACCCAAACACATAAGAAGTGATTTTGGAATAGCTAGATTATTTTTGGTATAGGTTTACCAAGATCTTACTAATTCACAAAATTCATTTTTCTGCATAACACTAAATCTAAAGCTGTACACAGTAGAAGACTGACAGGAGTTAGACAGGAAAATGTTATAATGGGGAATTTGTGTGTGTGTGTGTGTGTGTGCGTGCGTGCGTGTGAGTGAGTGAGTGAGTAAGACAGGATTTCATGGATTTGTCCATGAATAATGTAATTATGACCTTGCTGCTCCACTGTGATTATAGCCACCTGTTATCGATGCTGCTGTCTGAAAGATGAGCATATGGGACTAAAAACAACACAAAGAAGCTGCTGGTTTTCTGTTTCCTGAACATCTTAGAGACCCATTCTGGTGCTGCAGCTTATTACATTTGGGGAAGCCTGACTGTACCACAGTCCTCAGCTTCTAAAGGAGGAACTGTTCTTTTAACTCTGTTAGAAATAAAGTTGTGACGCAACAGGAATGTGAAATTAGGATGTTAGATTCAACAAAAAGTTTTGGTTGTTACATATTTTGTCATGATTTGCTTGGTCTCTTCAGCAGTTGAACTCTGGCTTCAGTAAGTTTAAAGAATCTTCAAAGCTCCAGCTCTTGCTCAACCCCCTGGATGAGGCTGTAAAAATGTGCAGTATCTGATATGATGACTGGAGGCCTGGTCATGTGTGGAGAGGGCATTGACACCAGGGATCAAGGTTCTGTTTTCTGTTATCTTTTCAAACTCAGAACCATTCTGTGAGATGCAATCTATGATAGAACATGAAAACTAGACTGGTATTCTTCTTATAGTTTGTAAAAGAACAACCATAATTGTTTTATTATTTGTAAAAATACCAGAAAAGAAAAAAACCAAAACCAATGTATTTAAATGCAACAGAATAAATAAGGCTCTGTTTTTGTATTTTTTAGTCACAGTACCGTGTAAAGAAGTAGAACCTGGATGGACCTAGATGGTTCACGCCTGACAAGTTTCTAAGATTTGTACACCTGAGCCTGGTAGCCCAAAATAATAATAAATCTCCTTTTGAAGACAGAAAACTAGTGCACTGATTTTAAATATCGGCTCAGTTTTCAGTCGTTTTTGTGACAGGAATATCTTTTAAAAAGCCTTACCTGCCGATTCCGATTTTGACCAATACCAGTTTTTTTTTTTTGCCTGGAATGTTGCTCAAAATAGCAAGCATGTTGCCGAATTGGAAACAGTGAGGAAACTATTGTTAAATGTAAATGTGCAGACATGACCTGGTGGGCCGGTCTACCAGCCAAACCTTTCTCACAGGAGAGCAGAGGACACCGGTTGATTTTTAGACCTTTGCCAAGGTAGATAAGATCGGCTTTACTTGTAAAAATCTATGTCCCAAAATGAAGGAAATCGGCACTGATGAGTTGGCTGGCTGATGAATGAGTTTTCTGAGGTCATGTTAGATTGACTTTATTATTGTAGGTTGTTCCTCAAGGCTGGAGAATAACGCCTTGAGGAACCCCACAAGATATCTTGCTTTGCTCAGATTTTCATTGCAAAATCAGCCAAGTCATGAACCAATTCACCACAGGTGTTCTTGCTAAATATTTTAGCCTGTCCTCTATGACTTAATGTGTCAGTGGTTAGTATTTGCCTATAAATATGTTGTAATGTTGCCTTCTGTCTGATATGAGCCTGATGTAAAGCTAGCAAAGCTGAAATGTGAGTTTCAGAATCAGAATTGTAGAATTCTTTAAATGCCGATGGTTGAAGTGAAGCTTGTTGAGACCAGTCTGGAAATGTGAGCTGCAGGGGTTCAACGACTTGGGGACTTCCATAAAAACATTTAAAATAATCTGTTACTGTTGTTTATTTTAGTGAATATTCATATATAAAAATGAAATGCCACCTTTTAGTCGTTTTATTTGCTTTGCCAGTCATTTAATATCTTCGTTGCGACTCCCTGACACACTTAAATTAATTTTGCCTTTATTAGCTTGTCTTAAAGTGATATGTAAAATATTGTTTTAGGACTTTATAGTAATCTTTCTGTTTTCCCTTTTAGTTTTGTCTTTTTTTTCAATTTCAGAGCATTTATTTTGCTCACCTGATGGATGTGATGTACATCTTGCGCAATCTGATGAGTGTTTAACTTTTTTCTCACTGGATCTGTGTGACAGCGCTATTATTTCCAGCTGTTCTGCAGCTGCCCCTGTCTGTTCTCAAACTGGCCCTCGGTGCTTTCCTTGAATATAAATCACAAACACAGAACTCCAGGGATGCTACCTCCAAGTTTAAACTTGTTAAACTTCTTAGACTCCATTGTTAAACTGCATAAACCTGCATAAAGATAGATTAGTTGGGGCGTGCTGTGGTGGCGCAGGGGTTTAGCACGCCCCATGTTTGGAGGCCTTGGCCCTCAACGCGGACGTCGCGGGTTCGACTCCCGGTCCCGGCGACCTTTGCCACATGTCTTCTCCCTCTCCTTCCCCCCTTCCTGCCAGCCTACTGTCACAAAAAATATGAGCCACTAGCGCCGCAAAAACTCTTCGGAGAAAAAAATGGTTAAAAAAAAAAAAAAAGATAGATTAGTTGTCTAGATAAACAAGATTTGCTGTAGTGCAATATGAACTCATTGGCATTAACCTGCAGAGTTCCACAGAGCCTTACACAAATGGAGCAGTGCTTATCATGTCACAGTATGGCTGACGCTCAGAGTAGGAAGCCCTGTTTTAGAAGTGACTGCTACAGAAAAAGTTAACTGTGCATATCCGGTAATGTCTTTATCCTGCTCTGCTCTACTCACTGACGTAAGCACACATCGACTTATGTTGTTCCTGAATGTGCTCGTCTCCGTGAAGTACTACTTGAACGTCCGGATTCAACAATAAGCCTTCCTGTTGTGAGACGTTAAGCCTAAAGGGAATAATAGGCCACTTATGAATCTAAAGTTGGACCTTGGAGTAAAGGAAGCGCAGTGAAGGCCAAGAGGAATGATATAATAAACAGAGTGAATCAATAGAGTTTGGGTTTGACTTTGTAATGATAAACATTTTTAACGACAACTAGAAAAGACAGAAACTTTGTTAGATACATGTGATAAAATCAGGACGACAACTAAAATATTCAGTTGTTTATCACTGCAAAAACACAAAATCTTACCAAGTATTTATGGAAGTATTCGTTGAGATGCCGTGAGGGGATCCAAAGTTAGCTGTGCAGAAAAAGACATCTTGGTAGAACAAATACTTTTCATAATGTCCAGCCCTGTAACATGCTGGAATTGAATCAGGGTGTACTTTCAGTTCATTTACAAAGAGGGGGTTTCTCTGAGTTTTAAGATGTAAGACTTATTCAAAATTTATTTAGATTGCCACACATATTTGTTCATTAATTGATATTAGTTGGTATTAATACTTTACTTTATTACAGAAGTGATGCACCAGCAAGCTAAACTTGACTTAAGTTCAACTTTTAAAAGAAAATGGTGATTTGAGCCAAGTTGGCTTGGTCACAGTCACAGCATAGAGAACTTTGAATTTCAAATGCATGTCAGTAAAAAAGTGACACATTAACTTATGAAGCATAAAAAAAAGTAATTCTTCAAACATGAACCCATGTTTTTAGGTCAATATATAGACGCTGATCTCGGCAGGACTAGTCATTCCTTACTGCTCAGCAATCTCCCACATTTCTTCTTCATGTAGGCAGATCAGAAAGAGGAACATCTTTCCATGACACGTGTTAAACCTCCCTCTGTTTATCTTTAAGACAGCAATTCCTCTTCCGTGGACACCACCCAACTTCCACTTTTCTTTTTCGTTTTCGTCCTTGCTTGTATTCTACTTCACTGTCTGTGATGTGTAAATGTGCAGTTTTCCCTCTTTACCCACTCTTTAGACTCAAATGTAAGACATGTTTAAAGTGGTCTTACATAAGACGGAATGGGCAATTAGTTTACTTAAAAATATAAAATATATACACATATAATGAGAATGCTATTGCAGTGATGTAAAGCTACTTAAAATAACTTTAATTTGAAAAAAAAATAAAATAAAAAAAGACATTTCCTGTAGGTGAAAGTTCATATGCAAGGTGAAAGTTCTGTGCCAGACCTCACTAGAGTCACATCACAGCACCTTCATCTGTAGATTGAGACCACTTGTGACAGGCAGCAGGTCTTTATCACTTATCCATTGATGAGTGTAGTTCACACTATATATCTCACTAACTATACTGTATCAGTAAAAAAGAACTTCTCTCTGTTATCTTCTTGGTTATTATCTGCATTATCGTCAGTCTCATTGTTTTTCTCTCAGGTAACTTTACCTATCTTTGGGGTAAGGTCCAACCTGATATCTAAGTACATCCTTCATCAGTAAGCTATAAGATAAACTGGGATCATAAAATATCATTATGATGGGTTAGTAGGAATAGATTACATCCCACAAATCTTGTGTACAGATAGAAAGAATGCAAACAAAAGGTACAATCGCAAGAAATCTTGAACTTCTGACATTAAATGGAAAGATTCCCTAATCAATGGTTCATGATTTACTGTTTGACTCCCGCAGCTGTGGGTAGTTTTTGCTCTTTCTATAGTCTTTGCAAACAGAAGCTGCATAATTCCCAGGCTTAATGACCACCTCTGGCACCTTAATGTAGGTAGTTACACATTAAACCCCCCACCTGAGTGTGCTGTGAGCAGAGAAGCATACCAAAAGCACATGTTGCAACATGATTCTTTCTCACAAAGTCAAGCACACAATCTCCAGAAGCACCACATGCCATCTGGATGGTTAAAAACTTTGGAATCAAAACACTGGTGAATTGATGCTTTGTTGGAGGTTGACTTGTCTGTGTTGTATTTTGTCTTCTCTCTGTTGACTGTGGGTCAATTCACAACTTACAGACTTGTTTGTGCATGTTTGTCTGTTCTTTGATGGTGGGGAAAGCTTGATGCTTTGACAGAACATCTTAAGGCCCTCACATACTCAGGCGTATGGTTGAGTTTTTATCAGTAAGCATACCGATTGCCTGCATTTCTCTTGAGAAATTCCTTCATTTCCTTCATTCTGAATGGATACTAAGAGGTTTGAGAAGCTATTTGGACACATACCACTCTTTTCCACCAAAGCAGAGAACAGTGGTTAATGTGGTACAAGTGACAGTCTGTGCACTACAAAGTGGGAGTCTGGCTGGTGTGCATCCTATCAACTGGTTATGCCAACTCTCAACCTTATCAGTTTGGTGTCCTGCACAGAACAGTTTGATGTGATCACCGTTTCCCGCCAGGCAGTTTACTGAGTGACACGGGGTACGCAGTCATAAAAATATACTTTCGAGTGGATGTATCCGCCGGATTTGAATATGCCCTGATACCCATGGTGTGAAGTATGCCTAGGGCTCTTTAGTTATTCTGTAGTTTAAGAAAAGCATGTTTAGGGGTAAATGTACTTAATGCAACTTAAGAAGATGAAGAATCAGGATATGACAGAGTATGCATTGTTGTTTTGTTGCTTTTGGGCTTCAAATTTGTCTTCATATTCCTTTGATCTATAAAAGAGTTCATGGTACACTCAATAGCTTCAAGATGCACAGGTTTATTCCTGCATACACAATCCAATTCATCATTCCTCTACCACCATGTTTTATAGTATGTAAAGCTATTGTTGCATAAACCTCAAAGATGACTCCAAAATATGTTGGAATGCAAAGCAGTTCATTCTTGACGCAACATCCACAATGTTTCCTTCGAGCCCAAATCATGATGCTTCCACCACAGCTCTTGAATGGGTTCTATGTCCTGATATCCTGTGTTTGGTTTTCGTCCAGACATTACATTGTGCTTTACTACCAAACACGTCCTCTTTGGTCTGATGTCCAAAGTCAGTGAACTCATTATTTCTTGGAGTTCAGTCAGAAGTTTGCTGTGTGGTAGTTTATTTAACAAAATGAGAGCTGAAATGCAAAATTGATGTCCATCCACCCATTCAGTTGCAACCTGAAGCATTCATATCTATATTTCTTTAATATTGTTGAT
Organism: Alfaro cultratus; assembly: GCA_903066825.1. Classification (NCBI taxonomy): domain Eukaryota; kingdom Metazoa; phylum Chordata; class Actinopteri; order Cyprinodontiformes; family Poeciliidae; genus Alfaro; species Alfaro cultratus. Next base: position 33,472 of record CAEFZX010027488.1, on the reverse strand, counting down.
GAAGAATTTTAGTCCATTCTTCTTTACAATGTTGGGGTTTTAGGAAATGTGTTTCTGCACTTCTCTCATAAGGTCTCATAACATTTCCACCACATTAAAGCTTGAACTTTAACTACGTCATCACAACACCCTAATTTGTCCCTTCCAGTCCTTCATTGGCAGGTTTGCAGTTGTTTTGTCATTGTTCTGTTGCTCAGTCAAGTCTGGGTCAAGATTCAAGTTCAGTGGTCAGGGGCCAATTACATTTGATTCAAGAATAGTTTGGTGAACAGAGGAGTTCATGTTGAGTTCAGGGACTAGAAGCTACCTGGTTTCTGTGGATGCTGAACAAGCCCGTGTCAGTAGTCCACCACTACTGTGTTTTACAGTTAGTCTCAGGTGATTCAGGAGTCAGACATCATGCCTGGTTGCCCTTGTCTCTCTGAAGCACCTAGTTTCAGAAGTCTTGTAATTTGTCCCGATGCAGCATTGCAGACCTGAGCCATACTCCTGTTCTGTTTGGACAAATAATAATAATTAAGTCTTTTTTATTCTTTCATGAACTTGAACATTTATCATGCAAACTGTAGCCTGAAGAGCCTGAGAATTTGTTCTTTTTTTTCTTTTCTTTTTGCAATTTCTCTGAACATTGCATAGTCTGACTTCACCATGAATCTCCTCCTGGGAAGAACTGCAGCTGCTCTGAAGGTTTTCCTCTTTGGCCTGGCCTGAACACAGGCCTGAATGCTTCATGAAACAGCGAACTACCAACATTTCTTCTCTAATAAAACTGCTCACTCTTGCTGATGATCAGGGTGATTTTTTTTGTTAAATAAACAAGGATATTGTGTAATATTTTGTTGTGTTGCCCAGATTTATAGTTTCCTCTCTCTGAGATCTTTAAAGGACAAAATGTTCATATATTTTGTTCTGATCCAAAACTCTCAGAATGTTAAAGAGGGTGTACTTACTTAAATGAATAATTGTATCCCAATAGGACATGTGAAATGAGCCATTGCTCCCATTTGACCACTAACTTCTCCAGTGGCATGATAGTTGTTGACTGAAAACAGTCATTTCTGCTCAACCAATCACGAAGCGAGATCCAGGGGCGGGAACATCCAGTCCATAGATTAGCCTCAGATTGTCAGCCTCAGCGGTCTTCAACATCTGTTAGGAGTTCCAAGTCCGTCCCTCTGGGAATGCCACATGGGGCTCTTCATGGGCCTTGTGCCATTAAAAGCCACATTCTTCTTATTTATTCTTGAACGCGCCAACAACCTTTGACCTCACCAGAGAGCGTTTGCAGACCTTATCTGCACTGTTTTGATGATGCTGACAGAATATCAATAACAAGGCGTCATCTGACCATGTTTTGGCTGAACCTTTTTTTTTTTCTTCCAACGCCTATGAAATAAAAAGCATAAAATAGTAAGTAAGAAATATGAAGCTAATGTTTTGGCTGTACAGTCGGGTAGAAAATATTATTTTAGTATCAGTGCTTGAGAGAACCTGTTGAGATACTGAAACCTGGCTGTGACCCAGTGCACATAAACAGGAGGGAAAAGGCCTGTTTCCCCTCTGTGCTGCTGGTTCACTGCCTTCCTGTCCCAGCTCTGCCACGGTTTCGTAATGGAGAAGCACCGTAGTGAGCCGGGTCGAGTTCTGCTTTACAGAAAAGAGATGGATGCTCAGTGTAGATGTTCTTTGTGTTTTGTTGATTTACCTTGACTCCAACTTGGCATTGAAAAATGAAAAGCAAAAATAACCAGGATAGATCATTCCAGCAGAGCGTAGCATGTTGGAAGCATACAGAGATTAATATTTGACGAGCTGCATGTAGCTGCAGGTGAAGGTAAAGTCTTGGAAAGTTGCATGTTGGATGTGCTGAAAATGTTAGACATGAAAGATCAATCCTAAAGCCTTGACATATCTTAAATTACAACTATCATGTCAATGTGTGAAATATTTCATTTTGAAGTGCTGCTTGGATATGATTGACTGTAATATTTCAAGTGTGACGTGCCAATACCTTTCATCCAAAGAGTGGATGCAAGGTGTTGGACTTCAACTGTAATTAATGCCCCCACAGCTAAGTATTTACTAGTATTGGATTTCTTCTGGTTTTGATTTCTGTCTTATTTAATGTCCTCATGGGCTAACAAGACACACAAACAAATGTTTCAAAGATGCAGACAGAAACCAACATCAACATCCTTCAAACATAAAGTGTCCTCTTTCGAAAGTGCCAAGCTTTTGAAACATTCTGAATTTACTGGAACACATAATACCTAAAAGAGATACTGTAGTTTATCTTCCTCGCCCATATAAAAGAAATCTGGGTAAACATCAAGGACTTTACCAAAGAATTACATTCTGAGAATCATACACAAAGAACAATAAAACAAAAAGTGCATCTTTATTTTCAATTTCATTTTTAAAGTTCTACGCAAAAGAGAAATTACAGAACAGTTTAAAGGAAATGGCTGAATCATCCTAAAGTCATGAAGTAGACCATGCATCACAGAGAGCGCCAGGCAGTCGCACACAGATCCAACGTAACAAGATTCAGAGTTACATGAGAGGATAATCAGACTGCAGACAACTGTAACATACAGCATAAAACAACACATCCATCATTTTTGCTGTCATGACTTCCTTTAAACAGTTGTTATATATGTATATATATATATTCATTCATGAAAGTTAGGGTTTTATCAAATGTAACTTCATTTTTTGGGTTTGATATCTACAAAGACACAAACAATATGTACATTGCACATTTTTATATGTTTGCAAAACCCATTGTTCATATTTTTTTGTTTGTTTTTCTTTTGTACTTTACAAAGTTTTTACATCTATTTTGCATGAGCTTTTGTTTAAATGTATCAAGTATTATATGCTGGTAAAGAAGTAAAGAAGTAAAACTCTTTGCTTCTTTACCAGCCTGTAGTTTACATGTGTGCTAAAATGTAAGATCAAGTTATAAAGGTTTAGGACATTACGCTCTCTTGGTTAGAGTATATAAAGTGTTAGAACTAAATAATGAGTTAATGTGTTGGGAGAAAACAAAAATATATTAAATATTCTGGTGTTAGTTTTGAATTTGAGTTATATATTACGAAAAGTCGAATTCATTTATCATTTCTATGTTTGGTATTGTTAACTTAATGTCTCAGTTTCCTTCTGATGTTTCCTTGTTTACAAGAAGCTGCCAGAAATCTAGTCTGTGCTATAGTTATCCACAGATAGCGTAGAGACGCTTCTTGGAGTAAATACTAGGAAGGAAGAATCCTGACGTGCTTCAGCGATCTTAAAGATGTACAGAACAAAAGTCAAGTGTTTCTAGAACACAATAAAATGCCTGCAAAATTTTTTTAGCTAAACGTCTTCATGATTTCCAACAGGCATTGTGTCACGTTACCAAATCTTGTTTATATTTTGAACAGGCAGAGAAAAGGTCAACGACCATCACCTGTTTAGCAGCAACACTAACATAGTAACCATTTTCAGGAGAAGGGATGCCTACAAAGTTAATGACTTAATGCACTTGGCTGCACTTCTTTTAATACATAATGTTATACCTCTTTATAGGGAGGTATAAAGAGGTATACCTCCCTTATTTAAGGGGATTGAAATCCCTCTTCTCTCCTATCCACAACTAGACCCATTATTGTGTATGTGGACTACAAGGATTTATGATTCCCAGTGCTTGTTTTTCTTAGATTTCATAGGTGTAGTTTGTAGCTTGTATCTGATCTGCTGGATAGGAAATAAAGCCAGTAAAGACCTTACTAGACCTCATCCTTCTACTTTAAGCCGAGGTTTTTCCTTGTAGCTCTTTGGGAATCACTTTCCTGGTGATAAAACACAGGCTAACCTAAAATACAGCGGCGATAAAAAGCACACACACCCTCAGATGCTTTATCCTTTTTATTTCTTTTATAAATCAATTATGATCAGAAAATGTACAAAAAGTCCTTTAAAGCTGCATTTATGAAAAATACTTTTTTTTTTTTTTTTTTTTTTTTTTTTTTTTTACACATTTCTTAACTCTGTTATAAAAAAAGCCAAATTTTGTTGAACTTGAAAAAGGTTAAACTTTCTACTGGCTCTGTACATGAGAGATCACAAAAAGAAAGTTTTAGTTTGAAGGTAGACGTGATGTATGAGGAGACAAGCATTTTTTGCTGTATCCTCTAATTTAAATACCAGACTGGCATGTTTGTACATAAAGAGTTAACTCTTTGGGGTCCGTCTACACTGTTATGTTTTACCATCTGTAGATTCTAAGCTTAATAAGTGGGTGGATGATAATCTCCCCCAATCAGCAACCGGATTCAGCATACCACCCCTGTTCCTCTCCCCCCTTCACATGAAACACAGCCCCCATTTAACGTTTTTCATCTGGTCTTCTTCCAGCCACAGAACTCCAAAGTAATTTCAAGCATGCATACGAAGTGTTTTCATCTGTGCTCTTTGCTCAGCCAGGAATCACTCTGTGACTTTCCCAAACATATTTGCCATGTCATCAGAGTGGAGCTTTCACTTCCTGCAGCACAAGACCAGAGAACACGTACCAGACAAACGTTTGAAACACAAATAAGGACAACCGTGAATTCCTCCCTTGTATCCTCCATCTCAAGCAAGGCCAGCTCTTTTAAACGCTTCCAGCTGCTGTTGTCAAGACCCGGTGCGGATGATGGACGGTACGCTGCGGCCCAGATGTGGAGCTGCAGCACCAAGAGGCCCTGATGGGGGATGTCTTTTTCTCTCTCTGTAGCTGAACAGCATCAGCGGTACGCTCACCAAGTTGCAACTACAGCACAAATACTTCCTCAATCAGACGGAGTTTGGACTTGAGTTGTGGAGCTGTGCCATGAAAAGTCACAACAGTTTGAACACACCTTTTACTATGACCACTGCTTTCAGTGCTGGGAGTGTTGAACAACACGACAGGATGCTTTCACATACTCTGAAAAGTGCAGAAGGGTTTTGCATTCTGCTCCTGTGAGTTTTGTTTTGTTGTTGCTACAGCTGCAGGTCTCATAGAAGCTGTATATATTTACACATTCTTCTTCGCAAAATATCTCAATCTCAATCAGCTTGAATGGAGAACGTCTACAACCACTAATGTTCAAGTCACAGATTATTAGTTGGAATTACATCTAGACTTTGACTAGATCTTGCTAATACATAAATATACTTTGATCCATGTCTCCTCTCACCAGGTTGGACCAGCTTTTATAAACTCCAAAAGAAAACCCCTCAGTGTTCCAGCTATGATGTCACTGATAAAAAAAATAAATAAATATATATATATATATATATATCCCATAAAACCTAATTTTAAATGCTGAAACTAAGCTTAACATGTTATCTTTTATCCTATTCCCACAAAACTTACTTTAAAATTCTAGATCTGAAGACTTGGTTCTGATTCAGGACTCTTTTATTGTTGCCTGGTCAAATATGCTATAACTTTGAATTGGTCTGATCAGAAATGTGAAACTGAAGCTGCGACATCAGTGTGAAGATGATCTTATCTTAGAAAACCCTGTAAGCCAACAACTCACACTCCATGTAGTCATCCATTATAGAGTTGTTGCCTTAGCAACCCCCAGTTTTGTCCACCATTAACCCCGCTGATTTTTGGTTTTAAACATGACGCTATTTCTGTGTGAATTTATGGATCTCTGTCCCTCTGCTGTTTACCTTGGCAGGGGTGGAAAATGTCAGACTGTTGCTATGAATGTCTTTTTCTCCTGGTTGTAACATCAACACATCTTCCTTCAGATAAGATATTAGGCATCAGTCTCAGTTAAGTGCTGACTTGTGAACTCAATAAAGCAGCACTATGACAGTTTTAATTGGAGAATAAGTTGGCTGTTGCGGCCTAATTACATGAGAACAAGTTAGCATGAAGGCTATTAGCATCTCCAAGATATGTTTACTGATGTTTAACCTTCCTGTCTAATACACACTTCTGTTTTTCACCTTCGTTTTGCAGCCAGCAGTGTGCTGAGTGCAGTTTTATTTACTTCCAAAACCTACATTGTTGTCTAATAAATCCCTGACTATCATGTCAGCAAGCATGTGTCTTATTTGTGATACAAGTTATCTACCCCCTCATGCTTCCTCTGGATGTATTCAACCATGAAGTTACATGCATGCAGTAAAAAAGTATTCACAAATTTAATCTGTTATTGTTTTTTTTTGGTCATATTTAAATGATTCAGACTCACAAGCAAATTGAAACAATTATTGTACATCTTGTTTCCAGGCTCTGGGACAAAAGATGTTGCTTTGAACATTAGGTGTTAAATTAAATGTTCTAATTTTACTTTCAAACACAGCTGATTAATATCCAATATTTTAATCATTAAAATGGTCCAAAATAGAAGCAATGCATAGAACAAGAGGTTGTTTTTTACGAGGCTACCCCATTGATTGATGGCCCTATTAATATAAGAGTTCAGAACTGAAAAAACCTTTTTGATGAGAGGCGTAACATTTTCAAGAAGCACCAGAAGAAGTCTAATCGCCTTCTACTTAAGAACTTAGGGTTGGAACTGAGAAACTACACCAGCATAGTACAGCTGTTTAATATTTATACTAATATTCTCTACCTTGCTGGTTCCTGGGGTTTTCTATCAATTTAAAATTTTATTTCAATCTAACTCCAGATCTATGTATAAAATAAATGACATTGCAGTGAGCTGTGATAAGGAAGGTCTCAAAAGAATCTCCTTAAGAGTCCATCAACATAATGACAAAAAAATAATACATCTGTCCAGGATGGTACCAGGTGATTTTTGTCTCACTATTCATAAAATTTTTAAAAGCTTTTTCTCCTCCTTTGGTTCTTCATTCATCTGAAAGATCTGATGACTTGGGACAGAGTCCTAAGTGGTGTTGGGTGTTAGATGAGGCTTGTCTTCATCCAGCACATAGAATCTATCATCAAAAGAGTCTAAAACGGGGCTGTTTATTTGAACTGTCAGAAAATGACCTGCTACCTCACTGCGGCATAAGCTGAGTGTTCCAGTTCATTAGCTGTTTCCATTAGTTTTATTTAATACATCATCAGCCAGTGGCTTTACTTTAGCCCTTTGAGTTTATTGACCAAATTAAGTGAGAACATGAGGTTCCATTAAAGCCTTTAAGTGGGTGTTTCAATCTGTCTCATTTGATAGCTTAGACCAGTTACTTCAAAAGAGGACACCTAGAGCTGCTTCTGTACATAGAAAAGTAATATTAGTGACTTAGTGTCTGCTGTTTGCCTCCAGAGCTGCTTTAGTTCTTTTTGACAGAACCAACATTGTGTCAGAAACATTCCTCAGAGATTGCTGTAGACCTGTTGCTGTACATTTAGGCTGTTTGTCTCCCACTTCACATCCAAAGGTGCTCTGTTGGATTGAGATCTGTGGATTGCACAGCACACTCATTCTTATTGTTCAAGAAACCGGTTTGAGATGATTTGAAACATCATCTGAAGATGGGTACACTATAGTCATAATGCATGGACACAGACACCACATATTGACCCTCTTTCACATGTCACCTAAACACGTGAAATGCCATGACAGACATCAGAATGAAAGAGTGTGTGATCGATTTTATTTCTCTGTCAAACAGAAAATAGGATAAACAGTCATACAGGTCTCCTCTCAGTGGCTTTTGAATCCATTTTTTCAGAGTGACAAGCAGAAGTATGTCAGGTTGGTTGTTTCTGATGCTGCTTTCGTCATTTCGGGGTGACCAGGTTCACATCACAGTAGTGTCCAGCAAAGCTCTTAGCAGACAGACCACACGTGGCAACCAATTGGGAGAGCCTGTGGCTATTGATAGATGTTGCCGGGGCAAAACAAACCCTAATATTACATTTTTGAATTTCTTTTTGGTCTGAAGCGTAAATGCGTTTAAATCGAGACGGCCGCCACAACACAGCTGCAATTTCCTGTTGTCTTTGAGGTATTCTGTGCTCTTCATGTTCACAGTCATTTATTACATTATGTAGCTTAAAGGAGGCTTTCTCCACAAATATGAAAGCAAACAGAATCAACTCCATTAAATTCAGGGCATTTTTCTGACTGTGTGTTGTCTGGACAAGCTTTACGGAGGCTTTGACAGTTTATTAGATCACACAGGGAATCTAGAACAAAGAATTATGCAAAGGGATGCAAACAGAATGAAAAGTGTCCCATTTGTATTTTTACATGGACTTCTGTCTGCTGGGAAGTTGCTCTCATCGCTTCAATATTTGACTTGGCATTAGCAAATTAGGCCTTCAGAGCCTGTACAGTTTCTGGCTGTTACTTGCTTCTCAAAAAGTAGCAATGACGAGAATAACATCAGTGGAAATGTCTTTTAACTGTCGACCAACAGAGTACACTAATCCACAAACCAACAACACGAACAGTGGACAACAGAATGTTTAAATACAAGTAGCTCTAAAGTGGGAGAAACCATTCCAATCGATGAAAGGCGCTACAAGTAACATTGATCTTAGACACACTCTTGCGTATCTTCTAAAATCAACATGGTTTGTTTTACTACTATTGATGCAAGGAGCATGTTTTGATATGATGTAAAGCACTTTGAAATGCCTTGCTGCTGAAATGTGTTATACAAATAAAATTTGATTTGATTTGATTTTGATTTGAAGGAGCAGCCATATAGTCAGAGTTCTTCCACTTTCCTAGTGGAAAATCCAATGTTGTAAAGGTATTCCAGTTGATTGTTACAACATCCTAGTCGTAATTTCCTAGTTTTGAGTACAACTGAAACTCAGAAAATAACTTGACATCAAGCAAAGTTGAGAAGTAATTTAGTAGATGTAAGAAGTACCACCAGGTGGGAGTCTCTTAAACCCAATGTGTTTGAAATTTGCAATGAACTCAATTATGCATCAGCGCAAAAAATATGCCGGGATCTGCTGATTTTGCATGAATTTGTGTGAATGTGGTATCATGAAAAACAGGAGCGACTGATTAGAGAACAGCCAGCATCACGAAGACTGAGAAACACAACATACAGGTCAGGGAGAATGTTGTGGAGAAGTTCAAAGGAAAGTTAGGCCCTAAAAGCAAAGTTTTGAACGTCTCACAAAAATCTGTTCAATGAAAGGATGGCACAACTGTTTAAACCCAACCCTGTTTAAAGTTTTCCACAATCCATCCATGAAAGAGCAACAGAAAACAAGTTGGCCTGGATGAGAGGTAGTCAATATGGAACGTTTTTTCTTGCATGTGGCAGAAACTTTACATAGAATACACCATCTTCACAATGAAACATGGTGGTGGCAAGATCATCACTTCTTGAACAGAGAATCTCTTTAAATTGTTTTACATGGACGACCTGACTAGAACCAGTCAATAAGTATTTCTGTGACCTCTAAGCAAAAATGAAAACTTTCTCAGTTATTTGTTTAAAATGAACCTAAAAAACACCCATAAAACTACTGAGTGATTGGCTGTTGAGTTTTTGCATGTTCCCTTCGGTTGGACTTTTGAGGTAAGCTGCTGTGTAATTAGTCCTGTTAGGCTGTTTTTCTAAGCCTCATACCATCAGCATTGAATAGGTCAGGGGTGGGCACTCCTGGTCCTCGAGGGCCGGTCCCCTGCAACTTTTAGATGTATCTCTACTTCAACACACCTGAGTCAAATAATGAGGTCATTAGCAGGATTCTGGAGAACTTGACTGCTCTTAGGAGGTGATTCAGGTATTGGATTCAAGCGTGTTGGACCAGGGTGACATATAAGAGTTCCAGGATACCGGACCTCGAGGACCAGGAGTGCCCACCCCTGGAATAGGTGGAGCTCTTTAATCACATGGGGTGAGATAAGGATTCAAAGATTAAAGACATCAGTCAAGCAGACAACAGCTCAGAAACCCGAATTTCTCTCAGTGGTCTCTAGTTACTCACGTATGAAGCAGATGAGAACCCCCCTCCCCCCACCTCCAGCTGCTTTTTTATTCTCACAGGTTTCATTTGACTGAGGTTAGATTTGAGAATAACAACTAGACATGTTATCCTACCTATTATAGGCTGGAAGGCTGTTTGGTACCACTGGAAACACTCTGATGGTCACAAAGTTATTTCTGTCTAAATGCACCATCTGCTGACTTCCCTCAATTTGCTTAAAAATTGAGGGAGTTGTACATTTTCAGAAATACAAACTGATTGAAATGATTCAACGAGTTTTATTTTGAAACTCTTTCAATGATTTTTTCCCGTGCTGTTTAGAACTTGCCTTTCTGCAGGGCTTTGAGTCTGTTCCCTGTGTTTTACAGAGGGATCTGCTGCACAGTGACTCAGTGCTGTTTCAGTTTAGGCTCACATGATGCTGCTGACCAAGCAAGCAGTAACAGTGCAGATGTTTCCTGTGATGGAGGCAACTCCAGCTCTGCTAAAACTACCAAAAGGTCATTTTTACTCAATATGCATCTTCAAACATCGTCGCTGATATACTTACAGTTTTAAAAAGTGAGTCTTTAGTTTTTGTGGAGTTAGTAAAAAGGAAGCAATAAAAGTATATATTTTTAGCAATTTTTAGGGGGCTTCTTTGTGTATTTGACCTGCAGAACAGGAAAAAAAGAATTAAAAACTCAAAATAATTTATACTTTCCAAATACAATACAATCAAAATAAAACATCATGTCAAAACAACATAGTTTAACTAAACATGATTTGTGTGTCAAATACCAGTGTATCATCCTCATTTTTAACCACAAAATGAGACAAAAAGCCATTTTAATATGATTTTGTATAATAGTCACACCTTTTAAAAAATAGCTAAGTATAAGAAAAGTTGTGCAAAAACAATAGAAACAAAATCCCCTTCAAATTAGTAGTTAAATTCTGTTTGTTGACAACACAGCATATTATGGAGCATCCAAAAATTGTTCAGACGTTAAGCTGTGGACAGTGTTGTCCATAGACAGCAGTCATTAAGGGTCTCTACATATAGAGATCTAAATGTCTTGAGTTTCTGCCATGTGATTGGTTGATTTTGTGTTGTGGATGACCATGGTAACCATAGGGAGGGTGTTTTATTTGCGTAATTGTCCTCAGTAAGAAACTTACTTTAAAAGGAAGTGCGCTTTGAGCGCTCTCACAGCTGACTTGAGCTTTGTTTTAAAACCTAGACATTGAAGTATTTTATTTAAAAATGATATAAGCCTAAACGTTATGGCAGATTCTTTTGTGAGTAATACACACAAAAAACATCTGGAGAATAGCAACAAATTTAGGGGTTCATCATTCATTGAAATCGAAGATGAAAAATGAGAATGCTCCTTCTGATTTATGTGTTTGTTAGGACACAAAAGCAAAAAACATCATTTTACTTTACTTAGTTCTACATGTTTTTTTGCCTTACACCTTTTAGGAATATGATTTATTCATATTTGCCCCATGTGTGTCTCTTTCAGCATGGGTGGGCTCCCTCTCTATGGGGATGATCTTCTTCTGCTCCCCCATCGTCAGCATCTTCACAGACATCTTCGGCTGCAGGATTACTGCAGTAGGTGGCGCTGCTGTCGGCCTGGTCGGCCTCCTGGCCAGCTCCTTCGTCAAGTAAGGAAGTTATAAAGTTTATCATCACATTGAGACGGTGATGTGGGGGTTTATTTTGGGGCGTGAGGGGCAGATTACAAATGAAAACTTTGCATAATTTTTGTTCTGCCTGACAGCTCTACATTATTTTGTGTTGGTCTCTTTAAAATACATGGAGGGTTGTGATTTTAGAATGAGCAACAGTTGTGTATAAATAGCTTCTTTAGTCACATATCCAGTACTAATGGGTTGCACACACATTCTGTGCTTTATCTCTGTAAAATTAGCATTGTTTGACGTTCTCTTAGCCGGCCTCTGCCGGTTTTCTAACCAGATAAAGTTAGGATGAACAAAAATAGGGAAATGTCCAAATCTAAAAAAAAAATATTCCAATGTTTCCTCTTAACCTCACCTCGGCCTAAACAACTAAAATGATCCATCATTAACCATTTAAACCAGTTCAATGGATTCCCTGCTTTTAGATGTCCCTCTTTGTAGCTCGGTGTCTTTGCTCTAACACTGTTCTGTAAATCATTTCCTAAGAACTCATGCTCATCTGCACGTGAGGCAACAAAGCTGCAGTGTTATCAGTTTTAGATGCACTGGCTGAGTAATAAAACTGCTGAATTACTGCTTATCAGGTGACTTTTTAAAGAGGCTTTCACAAAACCCTGGTTAGGCTGGCAGCCAACTTCTGCACAGGACAGTGCATAGGGCAGGTAAGTCTACTAGTGCCAACTTATTTTCAAAGGCCAGAACTCTGATCTTTTTACCCCAGTCTGGATAAAAAAAATCTATTTGAAGTTCAGCACTTGATATATCCTGACACCTCATTACAGTAAAACGTTAAAAAGAAATTCTTTTTGTGCTATTTCTGTTCAACCTAATGTGTTTGGCAAAATGAGCTTCTGGATTAATGTAAGCCATGTATTATAGCTGAAATGCAAATAAATTGAAATAAAGCTCAGTTTGGTCCTGTTTGATTATACAACTGTTTTTATTTGGTCCATATTAATTATGGGGAAGGAATGCATGTAATGATTAGTAACCCTTTAGAAAATGCCCCACTATTACATACACAAAAAAACTGGTGAGCAGGAACTATTAACAAGGTCCTGTTAGTGTCAAACTATTGCCTAGTTTCCACTAAGCGGAGCGGCAGGGTTGGTGTGGTGTGGTTTGGTACGCTGTTTTAAATTCCATGTATTCAGGACAGCGTTTCCACCACCAGTTGGACTCTCACTGGGAAGGCCGGGTCAAACCCAAGGCATGGTTTTAGATACACCATGATAAGATGGGAGACAGCAGCTTCAGGGCTGACGCATACTGCTTTCCTTTGAGTTGTCTTTTGTCTGTCTTACCCCACAGGAGCCTTGGTGTGATGTATTTCACGTATGGCATCGTGTTCGCCTGCGGCTGCTCCTTTGCCTATCAGCCCAGCCTGGTCATCCTAGGTCACTACTTTAAGAAGCGCCTGGGCCTGGTGAATGGCATTGTGACGGCCGGCAGCGGCGTCTTCACCGTCACCTTGCCCTTCGTTCTGTCACAGCTGCTGGAGAAAGTGGGCCTGCAAAACACTCTGCGTGTTTTCTGCGTTCTCATGTTTGTACTGATACTAGCCGGCTTCACCTACAAGCCCCTGCTGCCAGCCAAACCTGCCGAGACCCAAACAGGATTCCGTCTGAGTCGGGTCTTCAACATGAACATCTGGAAGTCTGTGGGATACCGTATTTGGGCCTTCGGAATCCCTGCTGCTCTTTATGGGTACTACGTACCATACGTCCATCTGGTAAGTTCTGTTGCCTTGTAGTGTTGACATCGATATCAGCCCAAATTTTCATATGCAGCCATTGTATTAACACAAAATAGTTAACACCTCAGTCAAATATATCTTCATCACTTCATGTATGCATGCTGCCTTCTTTTTCCTAACGTGCTTGTGGTTGCTACTAGCTGTGTACGCAGTGATTTGGGGACATTATAGACAGTGATTTTACAGAAGAGCTAAAGATTTAATACATTTGAATGACAAACTCAACTTTTTATGGGCTGTGTGATTCTGTGAGCGTTCTGGTGGAGCCAGCTGCATATTGTCTGAAAAAAACAAAAACAAACCATCATCCTCCTACTACTTCCTGTCGTTGTTTTCTTTGTGGTTTTTGCCAGTAGTAACATTTGGCTGTTGATGACGTCTCTCGTGTGATGTGAAAAAGGTGTTTCCTTTGCAGTTTTGTGAAATATGTCTTATTTCCATACTGCTGAAAATAACCGCATGTAGTGCACTTTTTTTTAAGCTGAAATGTTGAGCTTTATCATAATTTGCATGTTGTCAGTAAGCATATTTATTTTTGGAATTTCAGTTTGTCCAGTTTACCAAACCTTTACAAGAAGCCTTGTCATCTGAAGTCTGTTTAGAGCCTTGAATTGTTCTGAAAGAGTATTTGATTGTTTGATGAATGGAATCAAACGTATTGTTTACCTCAGTGATCTACTGTTAGTCGTAAATGATTATTTAATCTTTGCTTGAAGAAGAAACACGCTGACTTGAAGTAAACAAACTCTCAGGAGGGCCGTGAAGGAGAAGGGCCTGGATGTTCTGGAGAGCCTCAGGGGTGGGGGGTTCTGTTTATTTGGACACCAAGACTTTGTTATTCGAAGGAGATCAGCTGTGTTTTCACAACACTTCTCCAGTGTCGGCTACTCAGACTGGGTCGCCACAGGGGCGAAGCTGCGGCCTCAGCACCAATGCTGGCCTTGTAGCTGCAGCAGCCGTTCATCCCCTGTACTCTCAGAAAGACCCACAGTCTCTCTGTCACCTTGAGAAGGAAAATCCCACCAGTCACATGGCACTTTGTTAGCTACAGGAAAGAGAGGACTGCCAGGCATCATCTTTGTGTAGTGTATGTATTGGTGGGTCTGGTTGCTTTAAGTGTCAGGGCAGATTGTCTGTAAAAAGCGGAAGAATGAGCTAATCCTTCTGTTGCACAATTGGTTTTACTGAACTAATGGAATGACTTGCAGTGTCAGGTTCATGCAGTAACCTGAACCTGTAGTTATTAACCCTTAGCTGTCATGAGGACTCCTGGGAGACAAAAAAAAAGTTTGAGAGGGGAAGAAGGTTAAGGGTCACCGGTGAAACCTAACACAAACTATCACATCAGTAAAGCATCTGAGCTGATGCATTATCCCTGTGTCTGAAGAAAACAAGTTGTGGGTTAGCTCCTGCTCCCATGACCTTCCTGTACAGACGTTCTGGCAGAAGCTGCAGTTAAATTGTGGGATCAGGAAGGATAAATTCCTATCGGGTTTTTGAGCAGACACTTGAGCTTGACAATAGAATGCTACATGCTGTTTTTAATAGTATTTGGTGTCATCGTTGTTTCCTCAGGTTTCTCTTCCTTCAGACTAGACCTGTTGAGTCCATGACCAATAGTGCTCATGCTAACCGCTTCTCCCACCTATTGTCAGTGGAGTCACTGGCACCTCACAGTTTGGTAGCATTACAATACGGCTCCGCATGAGGCCGATAAACACTTTTAACTGTACTGAGAAATTCAAGTCATATAAACAAAGAATGAGAGCTGAGAAGTAAAACCTTTAAGTCATTTTTTAAAGTAAATTTTAGTAAAAGTTTGCAGAAAAAAAAAAGCAAATACTATTGATGTGAAACACCTCATTGGTGCTGTTAGAGCAGGGATGTTAAGTTCAAACATGCAAGGGGCCAAAATTTGAAACATGAATGACTTGCATGCCAAGCAAATACATTTCCACTTGTAATTCCATTCAGTTTAATCATTCAGTAGCCGAGCCCTCTGTTCTATGCTTTGCTTCGTACTGAAGGGCTGAACTAGGGCTGATATGGCTGAAAAATGTATCACGATATTAGTGCTTCATATCCATGAATATGAGTAATGATTGACTTGTTTCTTTATTTTACCTACTTGAAACAAGAACCAGAAGAAAAAAGGCTGAATATAAATACTTCTACTTTAACCTTTAAAAAGAAGTCAAACAACTATGAATAACTGTCAAATAAATAAGCATACTGGTCAATGTGCTGAAGGAGACATTAAGCAAACAAAATGTCAAAGCAGCTTGTATATGTTGTGGAACAGACATGTTTGACATAAAATGCAGACAATAGGAGCGCAGAAGGAGAAAATAGTAGCATGAGGAAAGTGATCAATGATTACCTGAGCTTTTGTAACTATGAAAGAAGTTTAAAAAAAAAACAACAACTCTAGAAATCACTAAACCTGCAGTCTGAGAGCCAAGGGCTGCGATGGGAACATCGGGGGGTTAATTATTAACAGCTTTATATGAGAGAAGAGAAATTTCTAATTCTATTCAGTGAATGAAGAAAAGCACATCAGTGAAAGAGAAGTTTCAGAATGAAATGGCAAAGACTGAAACCAAGAAACCATCCATCCAGTTGGAATGTCGGACGCATCTGCTGTCTTTGTCTGATTCTTCCCTCTGGGCTTCAGTCTCAGAATAGTTTATGTATCATGAGTTACTCTGCTGATTCTTGCAAAGTATGAATACACACACACACTCCCCCACTGAGCATCCCGTTAGGTCTGCAGCATGTAGCTGTCTCTGAGCAGAAAAGCTGTGAACACAGAGCATCTTGTTGTACGTCGATGGAGACAATAAGTCAGCCGGAGGTCGTCGCAGACGGATGTGAGACCTGCAGAGGGCTGCAGACAGACGGGCTCTTTGAGCTGGTGCATGACTGGAGGTAGAAGTAGTTGGCAGCTCACTATCTGACTCTTAAACAGTAGAGAGAACATGACTGCACTACCTTTTCTGCAACAGAAACATCAGCACTGCTTGTGTTTTATGGTCCAGGAGTGTGCAGTAGTGGACCTCAAGAGTCTACACACCGGATGACAGCATGAGAAATCACTTAAAAACCAGTTTCTTTTTTAATGTGACTTTTTTTTTTTTTTTCCCCACCAGGGGGCTTTTTGTGGGCTCTAGTATTCCTTATTTTTTTAAACAGTAGGCTGACAGGAATGGGGTAAGGAGAGGGGGGAAGACATGCGGTAAATGTTGACGGGTCTGGGAGTTGAACCCGCGACGGCCGCATTGAGGACTCGAGGCCTCCAAGTGTGGGTCGCGCTAACCCCTACGCCACCACGGCACGCCCATTTAATGTGACATTTATGTATGATTGTATGATGTAGGTGATGAAACAAATGTGGCTGAATAAAGGTAAAAGATGCAATGAACAGGTTCTATATGTGTGCACACCCTCCAGTGCATACTTTGTTGAAGCATATTTTAATTCTGCTTCAGCAGTTATTCTCTGGTAGGAGTCTGCCAGCACTCCAGGTCTTGACTTGTGCGTTCTTATTTGCAGCATGTCTCCAGATCTCTCAGATTTCAAAGGCACCTTCTGTTTGCAGTACCCACAGATTTTTATAGAATTATTATTTTTTTTATTCTAGCTTCAAAATTCCTAATCCTAATTTTTTGTCCCATTACTAGGCCTGTCACAACAACAAATTTCACTGGACGATGGATTGTCCCAGAAATTTATTGCGATAAATGACAATATTGTTGTTTTGCGATGATTTTCAAGTAATGTAATGTAATGACATAAAAGTGCATGAACACATTCTCATAGGTCAATAAACTTTCAGTTTTAATGAACATTTAACGCCAGAACTAGAAGATATTTTAAATATCCAAAATAAATAAACAACAGAAATAACACATAAAATGTATAATGAAGTCTCTTTAAATAAAATTGTCCTTCAAAAAATGAGCAAGTTGAGAGCAAAGCACCAGACTGAAGACTTTTATCATCCAGTTTTTAGCAGAAAGAGAGAAAGAGAAAAGAAAAATTATAAATAATCCAAATGGCTGGATACAACCAATCAGAAATCCTACAACACTTATCATGCTAAGCAAATGGAAAATTGGGGTTTCCAGCTTCTTCCATCCACCACTGATTCGGTTAACGTTTTTTTAAGACAACAATGTCTTTTATGCTTTATAAATATATATATATATTATTATTTTTTTTATTTTTTTTTTGCTGCTCAACAATAAAATAAGCATACAATAATTCTAATTAAAGAAGTGAAGAAGTCATGGTCTTTTATGTAAGGGAAGTTTAAATCATTATAGATCCACAACTTTAAAAAGCTCACATTACTCAAAGAAAGACATCCAGTTTGCAAATTCTTCTGGGCTCAAAAGGAAAAAAAAATATCAGAAAACATTGGGACTGTTCAACAATAAGAACAGGATTCGGGTCATTCTCTCTTTAAAATGATTCCAGTATTAAGCAAGGTTTACTAAATTCAATAGAATCAGATTTAGGTTCTCTAAAGTCTGTTTATAAGTATAAGTCAGTTAATTTCATATCATTTAATTTCATATCATTTACTTTGATTGTTAAGACAAATACTTTGTGTTGTGCTTAATATTTTCCATCGTAGAAATTTAAATTTTATTTGTATTATTTTTGCTCTAATAAAAAAAAAGAAGAAAGAAATCTCCATCTGTTCTCCATCTGACTGCACACAATTAGTCAATGGGTCGGAAATGGCCCCTGAGCCACACTTTGAAGACCCCTGTTTTGACTCTGATTGAGTTTTTCGAATGTAAATATGTCGTTCTCGTCTGTTCCACGTGTCATGTTCAGATGAACCACGTGAAGGAGCGCTTTGGGCCAGACTCAAACAAAGAGGTCCTGCTGCTGTGCATCGGCATCACGTCCTGCCTGGGCCGGTTCATCTTCGGCAGCGTGGCGGACTTTGTGAAGGGATCCAACAAAGTGTTCCTGCAGGTGAGGCCTCTGACAGAAGGCGTCATGATCACAATCATGCAGTGAGATTTTAAAGAGGAAGAAAAGAAGTGCAAAAAGACATTCAAAAAACATTTCGATTTAGGACAATAAGCTATTATGAATTGAAGACAGCAAGTTTCGGGCGACACAAAATCCTTTTGTCCTGAACTTGTAAGTGTGAAACGATCTCCTGCTGCAGGTCCTTTCGTTCTTGGTCATCGGCGTCATGTCCATGATGATCCCGCTGTGCAACATCTTTGGAGGGCTGATCGCCGTGTGCCTGCTGATGGGGCTTTTTGACGGCTGCTTCATCTGCATCATGGCGCCCATCGCCTTCGAGCTGGTCGGAGCCGAAGATGTCTCCCAGGCTATCGGCTTCCTGCTCGGCCTGATGTCCGTTCCCATGGTTGCAGGTCCCCCGATTGCAGGTAAAACAGAAAGGCAGGTTGAATTGAGGACATGCTTTTTTAAGAGACAAGCTTAAAACAGAAATAAAGTGATTTATGATCTTTTGCTTGTCTTTGAAGTAGTCGCCCTGCTGATGCGGATGCATTTTAATATCTTTGGTGTTATATTGTGGGGTCTTCCTTCACTCCTCTGGAAATAGATTGCTCCTCCCTGTCAGCCAGAGAGAGTTAGTGCAGCAATCTAATGCAGCTCAGTTACCAGGCTGCTTATAGAGCACTGAGATACTTGTCACTTATTTTAGCCCTGTTGCCCATCTAATGTCTATTCCACCTCGGTTGTTCTAAACCTGCAGGCTGTTACACAGATAGTTACAGTGAAAAAGTAGTTCTATTCAATTTTTCTCACGTCTCAGATCATTAAACACATTTTAATATCAGATAATAAAAATAATCAGAATAATAAAAAAAAATGCAGTTATTCAAATCAACCTGGCCTCATGTAGAAGACTGATCAGTCCCTCCAGAGTGGTGCTATGTTTTTTGTGATTTTTGCAGCCGAAAATTACAGATTTTCTGGCACGTTCTTCAAAAAGCTGTGGTCAAAGTTATGAATTTTTAAAGCTTATATTTGTTATAACATGGTCTAACAAAAAAAAGTTGAATTTGTTGCTCATGACCTTCCCCAAAAAAGACAGGAGTTTAACCTAGTTTATAAGTCGCAATAACATTTTTAGGTACCTTCTAATACAAATCAAATCTTCCTGAGGAGTTGTCAAAGTGAAAAAGACCAATTCCACACCAGTCATTCAAGTTAACATGAATTGTACACAAAGTATAAGTAAATCCTACAGAACATATCAAAACGTTTTTTTCAAAAAATAAAAATGTTACAGTTTAGCATCACAGATGCTGATATTTTTTATTTTAGTTCTACACCTGAATCTCCTGTGCTGGACAATAATGATTTCTATCTTCTTTTTCCATCTTGAATTAGTTGTTGTAACTTATATTTTATAATAACGATTGAAAAGCAGATTGCATTTATAAAAACAATGAAAATTTCTGATTTAAAAATGTAATGTACTCCATTATCTTCCCCCATTTTTTTTCTCATCTTCCCTCCAACTTTCTGAGGCTCCCCTATAGCGCCCCTTAGTGGCCAAAACTTTGAAAAACGCTGTTATAAACCACTGCTCCCTGCTGCAATACAAAGAGGTTCTTCTTTTTGTATTTTCAATCTGTCTCCCAGATTTGATGGTTGATGCAAAGAGAACAGCGCTGGATGTTCTCACCATTACTCTGGCAGTTCAGTTCAGAACCCTGAATGGGTCTGAAAGTCGTTTCATAATCCCGTTATTAAGAAAAGAGATGAGAATGTCAGTGAGGATTCCTAAAAGGAATTAACCTTTGAGGCTTAGTTTAAAGTAAAGTTTGGACACACCTTCTCATTCAATGAGAATGAAAAGGTGTGTCCAAACTTTTGGTCTGTACTGTATATATAAGCAATATTCTTGCTGTTGATTATTACAGTTGTAATAATGTTATCTGTAGGATTTATTCGCTGTTATTACATAATACAAAAAAAACCTGACATTGTTGAGACAGTGTAATATGAGACAGACAGTGAAACATCAAACTCCTCTGCGTCATCCCTGTGGTTCTACTGCCATCTGCAGAAATCCTCCTGTTCAGAAACAACCAATCAGAGCCAGGAGGAGGGTCTCAGTGCTGCCAGTGCTGCAGGCTTGCTTGTGTGTGTCTGTGTGTGTGTGTGGGGGGAAACTTACTGTACAGGAAAATTGTTAATCTACTGTCATCGGTGGCCATGCTAACTAGCCTGAGCATTCATAGACTCCTCTGTGGGGAACTAACTGTAGCATAAAAGAAAGCAAGAAGGGTAATGCGTACACCAAGTTGATTGTTAAATTTCCTATTTCCATTCTGCCATTTGAGGCTAAATTTGCTGCCATCTTTCCATCCATGCAACCTCCTGTTTTGTTTTGCAGGGTTCCTGAGGGACAAACTGGGCAGCTATGACATGGCCTTCTACCTGGCAGGCGTCCCTCCGATCATTGGGGGGATCGTGTTGTGTCTTATACCATGGGTGGAGGCCAGGAACAGGAGGAAGCAAAAGAAGGAGGGCCTGAGCGAGGAGCAAGACGTCAGACAGAAGATGGTAGAGCTTGAGAAGGCTCAGGAAGATGCAAAGAACAAAATAGGAGATTCTGTCCTTTAAGGCCTTTCCACTGCCCGCTTCCCCCTAAACAAACTGAAAGAGACAATCATTGGGTCAGCCTGGGCCTGGGGTCAGTGCTGATCGGCAGTGTTAAAATGCTGTTCCTTTGTTTTGATTTTTTTAGCCTTCAGTATGATGAAATTCCAAAGCAATGCAACATATCAAAGGTAAAGTGTTTGAACTAATTCCAAGATAGACGTGATCCTGATCTCTTTCCAGACAGTAGACATCAATGTAATGCTGCTCTTTCAGTCCTCAGTGTCTTTACTAGAATACAGAAGTCTTGCCTTGCAGCTTAACCTGTAGCCCTAGCTGTAGCTGTAGCCATATAGCTCAAAACAAGCATTTACAGGATTAAACAAGTTTACGTTTAGCTTGTTTTAAGCTTTGTTTTATGGATAAATCAGCTTCAAAGATTCCTTCTTAACCACAACCCTAGTTTCAATAAAGTTGGGTAAAACATAAAAAAACTGAATATAATGATTTCCAAAATCTTTTCAACCTATATTCAATTGAATTCACTACAAAGACAAGATATTTATTGATCAAACAGATAAACTTTGTTGTTTTTTGCAAATATTCATTTATTTGGAGTTTGATTTGTTCAACACATTCCAAAAAAGTTGGGACAGTTTGAACAAAGCAGTAACAGCTGCAGAATGTGGCTTGGAATTGTCTAGCTGGAACAAGCAGGGACGTCCCTGAAAAAGACGCAGCTTGGATGGTACTACATGTTGCTCCAAAACCCGTATGTAGCTCCCAGCATCAATGGTGCCTTCACAGATGTACAAGTTATCCAGGGGTTATTTTCAAATCCCATACAGACATCTGAGGTTTAGTATCAGCCGATACAGATCAGATACAGAAAACCAGAACAGAACTGGCTTAAACACAGACATAAATGTACAGAATTACACATTTGTTTGATAACTCTTCACCAGCACAGCACAAGCTTCACAAGCTTGGTCAACATGTAAAAACAACTTTCATTTGTTCAGTCAGTGCAATTAGGAGTAGAACAGCCAATGGAAAATAAATAATAAATAAACTGAAACTGACAAAAAAAAATAAAAAAAATAGGTTGACTACTTTGGTCAAACATATAAAAATAAAGTGCAACGAACCTTCTTTCAAATGGTTCAGAAAGTGCAATTAGGAATTCTGCATATAATGTAAGATAAATAATAAAGCATGGCGTCGCTTTAGCTTGGCATGGTAGAGTTTTACCTTGTAATGTAGTGACAAGCTGTGTTCACAGACCATGGTTTTCTGAAGTGTTCCTGAGCTCATGTGGTAATATCAGTTACCAAATTATGTCAGTTTTCAGTGCAGTGGCGAAGGAGGGGGTCAAAGGTCACGGAGATTCAATGTTGGTTTTCGGCCATGCCTCTTTCTTGCAGAGATTTCTCCAGATTCTCTGAATCTTTTGATGATATTATGGACAGTAGATGTTGAAATCCCTACATTTCTTGCAATTGTACGTTGAGGAACATTGTTGTTGGATTAGTTGCTCACATAGTTGTTCAAAAAGTGCTTATGAATGACTGGGTCTTTTTATGGATACTCCCTTTATTCCCAATCACGACTCTCACCTGTTTCAAACTAACTTGTTCACCTGTGAAATGTTCCAAATGAAGATTTTTGTGAGCATCCATAACTTTCCTAATCTTTTCCTGCCCCTTGTCCAAACGTTTTTGGAACATTTTTGCAGGAATCAAATTCCAAATAAGTAAATATTTGCAAAAACACTATAGTTAATCTGTTGAACATTAAATATCTTTGTTGTGAATTCAAGAAAAAGATTTGCATATTGTTGTATTCTGTTACGTTTTACACAGCATCCCAACTTCATTGGAATTGGGGCTGTAATCCATGTTTCTGTGTCTTAAAGTTTGCAGGAAGCTGCAAAAACAGGGTCATTAATATCTATAAGGGATTTTTGTTAAGAAATCTTGAAGGTTTGTGTTAATTTGTGATTGAAACTGTGAGGACACTCGAACATTTCTAGGTGAGCTGCTCTTGAAATTCCTGTTTCCATTTCAGACTGACATGCAGGTGATGGTGGTGGTTTTAACAGCACAAACCAAAACAAGAGAGCATTGCCAACCGTCCCTTTTAGTTTGCATTTCTGAGTTTTAAAATGAACTTATGCCTTTTTTAAAAGTATATTTTTATCAGATGTAAACAAAGCAGGAAACAGGAGGAGGCTGTTTGCCAAATGCTACATAACCAGAATTTAACTAACTCAGGAATTTTCACAGTGTTAAATGTGAGCAATTAAGACATTTTTTGCTTCCTAAATGTTGAGCTATCCCTTTATCAATGCTACATCTTTCTTCACTGTTATGAATTGAATAGTGATTCAGAATGAAAGTGTTGTCTTCATCTTTCTCTACATGCCTTAACATAACCTAATGTATCGATTTTTTTTAGTTTTTTTTTATTTATATTTTTTTTTTTTGTGATTTAGGCAAAACTTCAAAACCCAAAAGCACCTCGCTAAAGTTATCATATTATTTCAACTTCTCCACGTCACACAGCAAACATGGCCTTCAACATATTTACTTGGGATTTTATGCATCAGACCAACATAAAAGCCTCCCCACAGCATTATGCAGCCACCACCATGTTCCACGGTGGGGGTGATTTAGGCAAAACTTCAAAACCCAAAAGCACCTCGCTAAGGTTATCATACTATTTTAACATTTTAAAGCCTTTTATCATTTTCTCTCCATCTTGCAATTACGCACTGCTTTGCGATTTTCTGGGATTGGGATTTTCTGTCACCACAAAATCCCAATAATTTACACGTAATTAAAAAAAAAACAAAAAACACAAAGTCCAGGTCATAAAGCTGCTGCCAAAACATCCCACAGATTACCTGCATGGATGGAGGATCAGATCATTTTACACCCATAAAGTCAGACTAGATGATTAGTTGGCAAAAATGCTATTACTTATTCACCTCTAGTATCTTAACATTTTAGATGCCCTCACTGATGAATGGACCTGTGACTTAAACATTAACTATATGACCATCAGAAGATCTAGGCCCAGTTAATCAGTAACTTTGCATAAGGTCCAGTAATATATAGGAGAAAAATATGTCTTGTATTTATTTGTGTCTTGTTTTTGTTGGAGTTTAACGCCATAATCGGTCAGCATTCACCTGCAGCCTTTACCTGGTTCGCTGAAGACCAAAGTGTGATGAAGTGAGTTTATCTGAGAGTGCGTTTGTCCTGTTTGTCTGCTGTCATGCCACTCTGTGAGGCCTACCTGCTGGTAGTGCCAGGCTCCATGTGGAGTTTCCTGGAGCAACATGGCTGCCGTGCATCGGAGCAGGAAGTGAGTGAAGACAGAGCTGAGTCTGAACTCCCGCAGCTCGGAGCTGTGAAGCACTTCCTGCACAAAGCCAGAGAAACTTTATTTTAAACCTTTACAATAAGTGAGAGAGGTTTATGGGTGTTTNGAGATATTTTGAATAAAACTGACTTTTCACTATATACACTTGGCTTATTGCACCATTATCTGAATGGAGCTTTTGTCTGGCTTAAATGCTGCAGCTTTTTGTCACCAAGGTTTAGAACTTTTATTATGCTGTTTATATCTTATTTTCACATTTTGTCTAGCTGATTTTACATAAAAGCTTCAAAACACAATATGTGCCATTCAAAAAGACATATTGCTATAAAGAGGCAAATTCTCAGAAGTGCTTTCTGTCTTTTAGCAGTCTACCTGTCATGCTGGGCTCTTACCAGCCACAATGCTTTAGGCGTTTTATTGTTTACTAATCCTGAATCCGCCCACTGTTCTTATGCATAATATCTGCACATATGAATTTGGCTGTTTTTTACTGTCTTTGTCTGAGTTTTGTATATTTTTGTCTTAAATTCTTTTTTTTTTATGTTCTGAACTAAAAATTCAAAATGTATCCCAACATGAGTCACGTACACCAACAGTGCTGTTCTTGGGTTTTACTGTTAAACTACAGTGGTAAGTGTGCTGTTGTATGTCAGTTTGTTGACATTTCACAGATTTATAGAAGTGCTCAGTTGTTGCCATCTAGTGGCGGGATTTATGTACTACATTTAAGAGTGCCGTTGTTGATGTCATAAAAAGCAGACAAAGCAGCATAATACAAAGCATGGTTTTCTCTCAGAAACACTGCTTCATTGTTCCAAGATGCAAGTTTATATAAACTAAAATATAAAAATGGCATCCAGTAAATAAAATGTCGGCATTTTATTTTGTTTTTCAGAGCATTATAATTAATGGCCTTACTTTCTTTGAAAAGAACACTCACTGGTTGTTCCTTTAATGTAAACAAAATCCACTATGCGATCACTGTAATTTTCAATGATTTTATTGTGATTACTGTATTTATGGATAATCCTCAGAGCCATGAGGATCACTGACTAGGAGCTTGTTTTATGCCAGACTGACCTTACCTCGATGCCCATTATGTGAAATGCAGATGGAGAATTAAAGAAAGATTGATGCCAGCTTGAGCTCCTGTCATTCATTGCTACACGAAAAGAAGCCACCAGATCCGCATAGGCCACAAAAGCACCTGTTGGTATGTATTAAAATTTTCAATGGATATTTTGTTGACTAAGAATAATTTAGCCATTTGTAAAAGACAATATTTCTTTTATAAGAATCTTTACAGCCTTGAGCTAAATATTTTCTCTGGAGCAAATTTATTGTACTTTTAAGTGCTGTATTGTTTGCTGCTGTGTATTATTTCTGAAAGTTTGTATGTTCATTTCTCAGTTTTACCCTACTCCAACTGGCTTCAGTAAAGAGTCAACGTAAGCCCTCTTGTCTGTGTGGTCATTTTGGAGAGGAGTTTATCTGAATGTCGACTCCAACAAGGCGATGGAGGTTGAGGACATGACGGTAAGCACAGTCACATCAGTTTTACAGAGTAAAAAAGAGTTTCATTATTTTCTTGACTTGCTTTATTTCTGTCTCACTTTGTATGGCATGAAAACACTGGGCTCCGAGCTTCATTCTGTTTCATCACAAACAGTCATATTCAGTAAATTAGAATATAATTGAAAATGTGTTTATTTAATTAACTCCAAACAGTGAAACAGATTACGTAACTTAATTTCATGTAGATTCAGGTTTTCAAGTCTTTATTTCTGTGAATTATGACATTTTGCTGACAGTGAATGAAAACATGATACTTGAGATTAATTAAATCAGATCAATTTTTTTTTTATTTATTTCTTTTTGTACACCCACGGAAGGATGATTCACATGAAAACCACATGTTTCTGTGAGCTTTTCCTAAATGGTTCACATTTTCCACCTGCATCCCCCATGTAAAACACCCAACTCACATGCTAATCAAATATTTATGTGCTATATTTTTAAAATAGGCAGTAAAAGCATTCTTACATTTTATGTAACGTCACTCAACCTCTCCCTTATTACAAAACGCCAACACTAACAACTTAAATTAAAGATACAGTGGATGGACAAACACTCATAGCTTAACTATCAACTATATGTTGTTCTCTGTAGAATGATGGACTCCAACTTTGTTATGTCTATTACTATTATCATGATGATTATTATTTTAATTTTTGTTATTAGCAGTAGTATTATGTTATCATTTGGATTTCCTAATTTTAAAACCTGGAAGCTCCTTTTTTTTCAACATGTAAATAATGTGTAATGTAATGTGTAAGAACCAAAGGGCTTCATTAAACAGCTAAAACATCATTTTCGATACGTTTTGGATTATTAAAAGGAAACAAGTTTTCTCCAAACACTAGATGTCGCCAATTTATTTAACAGCCAGTATCATCAGGCTCAGGTTCTTCCCGTAGCTCCGGATCATTTTGACGCGTTAGCTGAAACTCAGATGCACAACAACTACAGATGTAGTACTCTGCTCCGAGTTCAGAATATGAAAGTTAAAAACAATAACATAACATAAATACATGTTTTGTTTTGTTATTTTTTTAAAAAGCCTCATTATGTGAAAAATTGTACATAATGAGTACGCTTTTCTTTTTGAACCAACCAAGACTTCACAGATTTCTGGAAAAAAAAAACAAAAAAAAACCCTGTAAGAAATACAATAGATTTCAACTTATTAGAGACAAAGGTCACGCAAGGAAACAAAAAAGAATTTGACCGTCACCACTTGAAGAACCTGGTAGATCTGTTACGACTGTGATCTGATGATATCGCGAGCAGGTGGTGGTGCAAGTCCATTCAAACGTTTAAATACAAACGTATAGGAATAAAAATGTCTGAAATTCATGAGTAACTTACAGGCTACTTTGATACGTGTAGCTCACTATGTCTGTGCTGCACGGTGACTAGAATTGAATGAATGCATTGTTTTAAAGTCGCAATAAACAACGAAGTTCCACCTCACTGTCAATAGACGATCTCTGCAGACCTCCAGTAGCCGTACCCTGGCTGTTGACATTTGGAGGTACTCAGAAGCTGCTTCAGCGGTGCTCAGCTGTCGCTCTTCTTTCTGCACCGTTTGTTTGGTAGGAACCCGCTAACTTTAGTGTAGTAACATTCAACCCAAACACCAGGCTGCGGTAGTTAAAGGAGGTCGTTTACCCTGCTGAATTTTGAACAGCACCGGTTACGATACTGACAAATATCCAGGTATGTCTTCGTCCGCCGTGCGCGAGAGCGTTGCCAAAAAGAAGCACGTTCGTTTCGCTAGCATGGAAGAGGAGGACGATAACGACGAGCAGGAGGAGAACACGCTGTTTGACAAGAGGAAGGAGGCCGGTCGGGGGCAGAAGAGCGCACTGAAGTTGGCGAAGAGGACTATGAAGCCGGGAGGAGACAACCGGGTGAAAGTGGTCGGCGGAGGAAGCGGGGCGTGCGGCCGTTGGATGGTCACGCTCGCGCTGTGTGGGTCCTTCTTGGGCTTGGTAAATATCAGCACATTTTATTAATATATGAACCAACTAAAGAAGGCCAGATAACAGCTTAGTTGCTGTGGGGTTTAATTCATATGGTGCTTTCTGCAGGCCTCTTCTAGAATTATACAAACTGAAATATATTTTTCAGTGGAAATTGTTTTTATATCTTGAATTGCTTTGTTCTGTTAGTGTGACAAATTTTCTCTAACAACTTCCACCTCAGTCGACTGGCATAATTTGTTCTCAACTGTAGCAAAATGGAACAAACTGACCTCCAATTCGATGGCAGGAAACAATGTGGGGGAAACTGGGGTGAGTTGTTCCAGCTGGGAAGTTGTGTATCCTCATTTTTCTAGAGATCTATGGAAGAAATTATTGTTTAGATGACTATGGAAGAAATTCATATTTCTCAATAAACTTTCTCAATAAAGTATTGAGAAAGTTTATTTGTATCGTTTCTCCCCCACACACTCTGCAGTCTCTATTAGAGACCATCTTTCTAGCATGTTTGAAACCATAAAAATCTAAGTGATACATTGTTACCATACATTCCTAATAATAGTTAGCTTTGTCCTGAGCAGAGTGTGCATCCTCTAAGTCAGTGTTTCCCAACCCTGGTCCTCAAGGCACACTGCCCTGAATGTTTTAGGTATTTCCTTGCTTCAGTCCAGCTGATTTCAATTGATGACTGATTAACAGGCGTTTGTTGAACTGCAATCAGTTGAATCAGGCACATTAAAGCAGGGAAACCTCTAAAACATGTAGGACAGTGTGCCTTGAGGACCAGGGTTGGGAAACACTGCTCTAAGTATTCACTTTTCCCACCATTTGTTTTATTCCAGCCTTATTTCAAAATGGATTAAATTCACATTTTTTTCTTGAAGCACTACAGCAGTGGTGTCTAAAGTGGGTTCTGGAGGGCCGGCATCCTGTGTGTTTTAGTTCTCTCCTGGTTTAACACCAGAATCAAATGATGGCTCATTAGAGACCTAAGAAGAACATTGACATGGTGAAAAGGTTGTTACTGTTGGAGAACTAAAAAATGCACATGTCCCTTCAGAACCGGCTTTTGGCACCACTGCACTACATGCAACACTCCATAAAACAAACATTTTAGTTTCATTAGACATCAGTTGACATGAATATTCACAACATTTCCTCAGCACGTCTTTGGCAATAATTTCAGCCTCAGATCTTGTTGGATATAATCCTGCCTCTCGTTGGTCAGTTTGGGCTTTGCAGCTCCATTTGTAGAGATGCTCAAACAGATTGCAGTTCCTGTGTGCAGTCTGAGAGCCATGAAGTTGATTTATTGCAGAAATTATTGCTAACTAACAAGCCTGTCGGGTGTTTTGCTCTTGATCATCCTCAGTTGTTGCAAAACCTATTTATATTGGCTTCTTATTTCAGTCTGAACTGTGTTCACTTGCTAATAAAACCTCCACATGGCTGTTAGATAATATTTTGAGAGCTGTAATAAGTAAGTGTTGGGTTATCAGCCAGCTGTGGGACACTGCAGGCCGAGTGCAGCAGTGTCCTGCACAGACAGGATTTCCATAGTTGCAAAACCTGCACTGCCACAGCTCTCAGCATGTCATATTACAGAGTTACCATCAGCATGTACAGTATTTCTAGATGTCGGCCTGCTGTTGTTTTCTTAACGTCTTCACTTCAGCTTGCAGAAATGAAACATAATCAGCTCTTTGTTCCCCCTGCAGCACCGTGGTTAGCTCTAGGGAAACTCGTCCTTTACAAGAACCAGTTCAAAGTTCAACTCACACTAATCATGCTCAGTAATTTTCTTATATATTCATGGATTATAACTTGTAAATTGTTATAGTAATATCAACTCTCCATAAATTCTTCTGTTTTTGTTGCCAGGAAGAAAAAGCTAAATTTGACTAATAACATTTTAAAATGTTCTTGAGAAAATAAGCTCAAGAACATTGGTTTGGATTCCATGTTGGCATCATGTCAATCCTAATGACGTCCAATCATGCATAGGCTTTTTTTTCTCGCTCCAGGGAATGGGAATCTCGGTTCTCGGCCCCACGTTTGAGGACCTGGCCGCCAATGTGCACAAGAACATCAGCAGCATCTCCCACATCTTTGTGAGCCGCGCTGCCGGCTACATCGGCGGATCTCTCGCCGGAGGCTTTCTGTTTGAGTTGGTGAACCCTCATGTCCTGCTAGGTGATCCCTGACCGTGGTGTTTTTGTATTGGTGGCTGCTGGTGTAGAGCTGGGTCAACACTCCCAGCTGCATGCATGGCGGGAGCTAACAGCTGACTCTGTGCTTGCAGGCATCTTCATGCTGCTCACAGCGTTTGGGATGTTTGCCATTCCGTTCTGTAAGCAGGCCCTGTTCCTCACTGGAATCATGTCTGTGGTTGGGATCTCTATGGGAGCCTTAGACACAGGTAAGACTACTAGGCAAGATGCATCAGTGGGCTTAAAGTTTTATCACAATATTTGTGGTTTTATTGCAATAACAATAAAAGTGACAATAAGGACTATTTATTTCTTCTGTTTTAGTAACTGTAAAACTATGAGATGATACAAACAATTGTTGTTGTTTTTTGTTTGTTTATTAAAACATAGCTTGGAATTTTTCATGGCAACAATAAATCTCAACACTTATGATAAATGTATCATGTTAAATGATAAACCATGCAATAAATGCCCTCTCTTACCAATCAATCAGTGTTAGCTGAAGAGTCAGAAATTAAACCTCCAGCAGAACCAGAACCTGGCTCAGTTTGAGCAGCCAGGTTCAAACTGACCAGGGCCTGAGATACAGAGTATGCACACAAAAGAGACAGAACTGGACCAGGAGCACTTTCTGTTAGTAGCCACAGTATCTCTGTTAGTGACTCATTTAAAAGTGCAGCATTATTCTAAAACATGTTCTGGTATGGTTTCTTTTTGGATCCTCTCAGTCAGCGTGTGGCTTTGAACTGTAGTAAAATAGCACTATGTAATGCTATTTTACTACAGAGTGACTATCTCCAACTTCCTCTGTAAGAGGTCAGAAACCTTTCCAATCTCTTTTCATTTTGGCCAAATAAGACTCATCTACAGCTGCATATGTTTTCTGACCATTTGAAAAAGGACATTTCATTTTTGATGCATATCTTCAGAAGGAAATTTATTTTCTACTCAATTTTAGGTTCTAAATTTGAGAAAACGTCAAACTGTGCACATTAATATACAATGTAATTTCTGTATTTATTAAACGGCTGAAGACATTGTCACTGCACAACATGGAAACATCTTTCGTTCAGCTTAACTCCGACTCAGACTTCACTCCTTTTTTTACCATGTGATTAACCACAGATGAATGAGTTAACAATTGTGTGCCGGCTCAGTCAGCATTCCTGACCCCAAACCAACCAAACTTCCTGTTTTCAATCTGCTGAAGCACGTACATTGTTTACTTCTATATGTTTACATCTATATGATGATTTGTAGTTGCTGGCAGCTGTATACACTGAGGTTACAGATGATCATTCTGTTAGCAAAATGATAAAACATGATAAATAATAACATGGCTGCCCTCCTAGCTGCAGGTTCTGGTCAAACAGGCTCGTCATGTTGAATATTTCCTGGTTTTAGAAAGTCTTCAGTGTTTGCAGCTCCTGCTTCCTCTCGACTGCAGTGGAGCCTCTGCCTTCTTTATGCACCGTGATCTGAGCAATGAAACTAAGTAAATTCTTCTCGGAGCTCAGGAAATGTTTAACATGCTGCATCTTATTGTTCTTGTTATTAGAAATAGGTCTTCATCCTTCTGATGAGTTTGAGATGTAGTTGCAGATCATCATGCCAGCTTGAGAGGAATGTTAGATCTCAAATCCTTCATTATGACTCCAGGCAGTGTAATTCAGTCAAAGTGGTTTTATTTGTTGGTATGACGGTCTGGAGGACTTGAGGATGATTCTCATAGCTGTTCCTGCTCTTTTGGGATGAAGTGACTCCTACTGATGATTTCACTTGGTTTGAGACTGATGCATTAGATGGTACCTTCCTATCTAGAGCCTCTTGCAGGAAGCTAAGCAGTCACCAGTAGAACTCATCATGGGATACTCTGTGCTGTCATTTAGGGATTCACCGATATTAAGATTTGGGCCAATATCAGATATAAATATTGCTGTTATGGCCAAAAATTAATATTTCCCAATATTATATATAATTTAATACCCTTTTAGCACTGAGACGGCCACGCCACTGACTTCACCACTGCTTCAGTTAAATCCCCACAATTCTTTGCTGCATCACTATCACATGACCAAACAAATACCATGACCAACCTCCTCTCTCAAATGACGACCAGTTTTATTCATCAGACTATCGGCTCATGCCGATGTTGGTGCCAATATATTGGGGTAATGGCAGTAGGAGTTCTGACTACAACTGGTAAAATCATGTTGTCGTTGTGCCCTTGGGCAAGACACTTCACCCACCTTGCCTGCTGGTGTTGGTCAGAAGGTCCGATGGTGTGATATGGAAGCTTGGCCCAGGACAGCTGTGGCTACTATTCAGTAGTTTGCTGTCATCAACGTGGGAATGTGTGCTTGAATGGTGAATGACTGATTTTATTGTAAAGTGTCTTTGAGAGTGCTGAAAAGTGCTACATAAGTCTTAACATTTCATTACATCATGTGTCCCTGCTGTTGTCGCGCGTCAGTGATGTTTTGATGTCTCCTGTGTTTCAGGTGGGAATGTGCTCATCCTGAACACATGGGGGGAGCAGTCGGGCCCCCACATGCAGGCCCTCCACTTCAGCTTTGCAGCAGGGGCCTTCGCGTCCCCCATCATAGCCAAGTTGTTGTTTGGCCATGATGGAAACGGCAGCGCTCCGGCCAAACCCACCAACCTGCCAAACAACACCTCGACAACTGCCAAGAGCGTGGATGTAACACACATGGACTTCAGCAATCTAAATTCCATGTGGGCCTACATCGTAATTGGCTCTTTCCTCCTCTTCATCTCCTTACTCTTCTTCGTCCTGTACTCCTGCGGTGGCGCATCCCGGGACAAACCGCAGGCGGCGGCAGGGAAGTCCAAGATGGCCAAATACCACCTGGTTCTTGTCATCCTGCTGTTCTTCTTCTTCTTTGCCTATGTGGGCGCTGAGGTGGCGTACAGCTCCTTCATCTTCACATTTGCCAAGGACTACGCCCAAATGCAGGAGGCTCATGCAGCCGGCCTCAACTCCCTGTTCTGGGGGACCTTTGCGGCCACTCGGGGGCTGGCCATCTTCTTTGCAGCCTGCTTGTACCCTGGCACCATGATCCTCCTCTGCCTGGTGGGCACCATGGCTTCCTCACTTCTTCTCTGCTTTTTCAACAACCACAACGCAGTGCTGTGGGTGGGCACCGGGCTCTACGGGGCCTCCATGGCGACCACCTTCCCAAGTGGGATCTCCTGGCTGGAGCAGTACACCACGGTGACGAGCCTCACGGCGGCAGCCTTCGTGGTGGGGGCTGCCACAGGGGAGATGGCCCTCCCAGCTCTGGTGGGATTCCTCCTTGGGATTTTTCCCAAGCAGCCTCTGCTGATGTACCTGACCCTCATCACCGCC